>KZ061732.1:150304-182647 GCA_002091835.1 Anopheles maculatus | reverse complement strand
AAAAAAACCTCCGCATGTAACATACGCACACCACACATAGCCTGTAAGCCTGGGTTCACTTCTAAAGACAACACACAAACCATTACCAACACATGTGGCTTGTCAGTGGCATCGAAGCATTTTTGTCACATACATTGTGTGAGAATCAATATGCTGAATGGACATGAATAACCATGTCTTTCTGCAAATAAAGTCTTGGTATCAACGGCGAAACCAGCTTTTTCTTCAGAACTGGGATTAGTCATCTTTTAGTCCAAAAACTTGCCAACAAAATGGATAGTAAACCACATCTTCTCTGTATCTTTAACAAATTAAGTAAGTAAGAGTGTTATGGGTTTGCTTAATCACAGAAATACAGCACAGTGTTACGAAAATTGTTACTTCATTTCACTGTTACACAAAATCTTAATGTACAGAAGACGAAGTGGAGAATTATTTGGAAATGCTTTGGCTCGTTTATATTATCGTCATATGATACATTGTCCTACATGGCAATAATAAAGTGGTCAACGTCAAAGTAAAATCAAGGGACTATCGAAATTATTGTCTTTAGTTCAAAATTAAGGGTGGTTAAATGCTCTTATTCATAACAAACAACATTGATTAAGATTTTCTTCCATAATTCCATTTAATAGTCGTTGTGACATCGTTTCCAAATCCAGTGTTTGGTTATCTTAATGTAGATGTAATGTTGAGAAAACGTCCCTAAATACTTGGTCAAAACATATAAATCTAAGCTACCATTAAACGACTGGTCCTCCTCTAATGTTGAAATATCACTTTATTTATTTATTCCATGATGACGGCTTAACGCCGTATTGTCAGAAATATCACTTTACTATAAAACATTCCTTTTTTAAGATCATCGATGTGCAAGAACATGCCATAATTAAATCATATATTAAATAACATTGGCATGCTCCATCAGCTAAGTCGAGGACTCGTGCCCGTCGAAAACCACTGGACATATCAGCAGTTTGCGATATACATTGTCAATTTTGTGTGTTGTTGGAGGTCTTCTGTATTCCCTTGAACAGTGCGCCATTGGTTTTCGCTGCTTAGATTGTTGTTCGAAATTATAATCGTATCGAGGTAGCAAAACTACTTTACTACCTCGAAAAGAAAACGTCGTTGCTTCCCAGTCGATCTTCTCATATTTTTTTAATCACCCTCTTTCTGATAATTGTGTAGCATTCGTATGGACCGATGAATTAAACGTCAAAGTTACTGAACGATAAAGATTAACTGAACGATGACAAAAATGGTCAAACGCAACATTAACATCTATAGGACTCATCTTACATTCTCACTTTTCTCTCGACGATTTTTCGATTATTGGCTGACATTCGCCTCTCTCGAAACAATTATTTCTACATCTCAATATATGTTGTATGCAAATAAAAATCTAACAGACAATTTTGCCAAACTGTTCATTTCTAAAATGTGCGCAAAACATGTATTAAAAGTTCAGATCTCTCTACGAATTATAATAACCCTGGAGTTAAGTCGATTATGGTGTACTTTCGTACTTACTTAATATTTCTAAATGCGCTATATTTTCTTCTTCTCTGGCTCTACAACTTCAGTAGGTCTTGGCCTGTTATTTCTAGCATTTACTAACTTGGTTTTACCCGCAGCTGGATAGTCAGTCCTGCGTCAAATGCGCTATATACAAAATACTTGGAACCAAGAGCCAACACAGGCCCAATGGACCAACCTTTTACATTTTTCAAGATCAAATGCAATTAGCCTCCTTAACACACTGATTATATAAGAGTAATTATTTACTTTAATTCTATCATTTAGCAGCAACAGCGCTTTAGCTGTTAAATGTTGGTTTTCACTTAATATTTTAATGAGATTTTTCTACATTTTAACACATTTATTCCTTGAAACAATTCGGTCAAGCTGTTGTCTAGAATAACGACCAATTTATTGTTGATAAGCCAGCAGCATTAAAAGCTTTGCATAAGTAATATCACGATATACATAAGGTAATGCGTTAATTGGCTGACCATCTCAATTGCTATAGTGTACGATCATCTTTATTACTAATGATTTTATTAATAAACAAAAATTTTTGAATAAGAGGAATGTCCTGACCGTATCACTGACTAGGTCTTTCTGTAAGTAAACTATTGCAATAGAGTAATAATGCATGAATCTGAATTTAACTTAAGCCCTAAAAGCAGTTTCTTTTCTATAACGATATTGAAATTGAACATTGCTCTTGTAAAATTTGTATCTTAAGAACAACTCAATCAAAAAACGTTAAACTTCATTTAATGGAAGTCCGCATTAAAGGTACATTAATAATACTATTTTAAGTAGGTCACTATAAATCAAACTTGTATGAAATAATTACACAGGAAAGTATACAAGCTAATGAAAATACTTTTTAAAAAGGTTAATTACACATGCCTAGTAATATTATGAATTTTATTCCTTACATCTGCATTTGTGAACTTCAGCAATACATTAAAGTACATTATTAACGATCCAGTGCGAAACTAGCTTTAAAAGGAAAAGTAATTTATTTAATTTCTAAGTAATTTTTGACCTTGCATTCGTAGGATATTCATTTAAACGTTTTCAAACGAAAAGAAGCAAAACCAACACAAAACAACCAAATGATTTAGGGAACAAAACTCGACTAGACTCCGCGTATTTCCCTAATGCAGAACTAATTAATCAGCTGTGGTAAAATACACGTCACAAACAGCGTCAACCGTCTCAGATCTAAGACTGTCTATAGCCAAGTAAGTTTAATTTACCTTGTCTTCATGGAAAATCAATTTTAATTTAGCATAAACTCTTTGTATTTCATGTTTAGTCCGAATATATGTTCGAACAATTTACTTCTGGAATTAGGCTTCGTCACTAAAATCTAGCAAATTTGGGATCTGTTTCTAACTGCTCCTAAACCGAGCTAACAAACACACGGCGTAGTCTATGACAGTTAAGCCTGAATGCATGTGTCAATTGGATCATGTATCGGTGCAGACTAGTACAGGCCACTAGACTCACAGTTTACAACATTAAATTTGTAAGCGGCTCAGCTCTTTTGTGCGTTGCGGAATCGACGTCTATGATGTGTTCTTCTTCACTTAACTGTTGCGTACAGAGGCGATATTCTTGGCAGATCTTGGACACAAACGAGTTACCCCGAACTTGTGATCGAACCGCTCCGTATATTGCTCACGAAGCCATTTGCCACACGAGTTATTGGACGTTATAACTCTTCATGATAATTTGGCAAGACACACTACACACTGTAGAAATGTAATCAGATTTTCCACAAGTAGTTTTAAAATTATAAGCGCAACGTTACAAAGCGCATACTGGAAATCCTACGAGAAAGTTCCCATTCCTCAATCCTCCCCCAAGTTCACAAAGTTCAAATTCTTTGCAGGCCACGGATTAACAGTATTTTTGACATGTCTGCTCTAAATTAGAACATTCAGTTGCTCAACCCAAAAAGAACACAAGGACATCCATAACTGGTAGTTTAGATGGGGCGCAATCTCGAGATTGCGCTAAATTATTCTGTCAGAAAGAATGCGCTAAATTTCTTTGATCAATCCTCCTGTCAAAAAAAGTATAGCTCGCGGACCCATAAATCTGAAAAATTTATCACAATCTAAGCGCATTCTTAGCGCAATCTTTCAGCACTATGAGCTATTGATGAATAGCATCGAAAAAATTGGTTAGTTTGTATCGAATACTTGTTACCGCTATGGAAAATGGTCCAAGGAACCAGCGCAATTTAGCGCATTCTTTTTGACAGAACAATTTAGCGCAATCTTGAGATTGCGCACCGTTTAATTAGAGCTTAACAAACGAGGGAACTGGAATTCCTCTTTTCCTTCTTTCATTGAAATAACAATTCCTTGAATTACAGAGAAAGAATACACGGTTGGTCCTGCGTATGGAAATGCGAAAGATCGCACTTACAACGAAATCTTTAACAGAAACCTCTAGATACACTACGGCATTTAATATATACCTACATTCTAATACCTACATACTGATTCCGAAAAATATCCCTAATTTTCGACAAAAATGCAACAAAAAGCTGTATTATTATTTTATGTTCAAGTTAAGTAAACATTCGTCTAGTCGATTGAACCTTCATAATAAGCTATTAAAAGATTGAATCATACTTTACAGACCGAAGCCTGTCCTATTTTAGTGATAGATTGTTCTTGAACACGGCAGTGCTTATGTTGAAATAAAAAATCATCATGGAGCATTACTGGAATAGATTTAGTTCATCGTACTATTTCACTTATTCCAAATGTTCAAATTCAGATGCACATAGTTCAGTTCTCTCTAACTAATATAATATCTTCTTATGCCTTGGCGCTACAACCTTCAGAGCTATATTGCTAACTTTCTGTGACTTAGTTGTAGCTGTAGTTGGTTAGTTAGTACTGCGTACGTGAACGTGATCCGGACAGGATTTAATACCGGGCTCTGCAGTTTGAAGACCGGGGCCACTACCGCCTCGGCCAGCGCTTCAATATAATAGAACATCTTAAATTGTTAATTAATGCTTCAATTGCTGCGAATACTGATTTTGATTTTTTGATTTGAGAGGATATTTTTGAGAATGCCAAAAATCAAAATGTTCTCTCTCTGCTTGAAATTATTTTTTGCATTAATACTTTTTTTTTTTTTTTTTGCACCATGCCGTAATAATGGATAAATAAATAAAATACTTTTTTTTTATTTTAAAATACGGCACCCTGCCGTCATAATGGAACTTAACTAAATGACTTTTTTTATTCATATAAACGGCCGTTTTGCAGGCATAATGACTTATAAAATAAACAATACTATAGCCGTAATATTGGAAATTAAACAAAAACTACTTATAAAAACGGTGCAAGTAAGAACGCTTCTGACATTTCGAATAGCATCATGAATTGTTTCCAATTTGTATGTCGGATACTACCGTACTACACTACCGAAACTACTACTTTTATAGATACTTTATTAAATAACAGAAATATTTCTAATTCGAATTTATTTTCAACTCCAAAACGAATACATCTTTACCCTATGTTAGTCTCGTACGTTGTTGTAATAAAATTCTTACTCAATAGCTTCGGTGCAGAACTGACTCTCGAGGCACGAGGTTAACAGTGGCAAAAGAAGAAAAAAATGAATTTAATTCATATCTAAATTATAAACTAAATTCTGGGCAAAAATTGCCATCAACTATTTAATATATAACAAAACCATCAACCGGAATTAAAAAAAATTAAAATCTTAAAGAACTAGTTACATATACCTTTAAAAATTCAAACCACCCTGATCGGTTTATGCAAAATCGTAATGAGATAATGAAAATTTTGTACCGCGATAATTAAAATTTCGTAATGAGATAAAGAAAATTTCGTAACCAGATAGAATTATCGCATGTTAAGCTCAGCAGTTTTATGTAACAACTTTGTGTCTCAAATAAATATTCCGCAACATAGCCGAACCTTCTCCGATATACACAATTTGCTTCAATACCGTCTCCACGACCATCTGAGATTAAATAAATCTTGTAATACATTGGAAATGTAATGCATCTTTTATGTGGTGGTCGACTCTTTTTGGGTCGGTAGCCGTATGGTAGCGGCGCCAGCCTTTCGCACAGCAAGACCTTATATCGATTCCTATATGGATCTCATACCCACGAACGCAGGATTTCGCAATTCTTCGAAGCGAGAAATGACAGGACCAAAAAGCTCTTAAAACAGCAAGTATCACAAAGAAGACAAACAGTTTATACATTGGCAAGCGTATATGCTGGACAAGACTGTAAAATGCTAGAAAAATGTTGTTTAAAACATCATTAAGATAGTTTCATTCGCGTTTAAAGTGTTGAAAATATCTTTTTTGACAAAGTTGACTCAAAACAGCATACAAAGAGAAAATTGTGCAAGCATCCAAGTGCTGTTCATGCAGAATTTTAATCGTTGAACAAATTAAGCATATAGTCAGTTCGTAATGCGACAAAGCTTTGTCCTAAAATGTTGCTCGTTATGAGGGAGCTACTGCTATGAGCTATGAATATCCAGAAATGCACAATTGAGATAACCACTAGTATTGGAGCACTAACTAATGAAAGCAATAAGAAATAATGTTCAGTAGAATAGATAAAAAGGGTCAAATGTTAAAAATGAAGAATGTTGCTTTTTATAGGCAGCATGTTTACGACCTCGACACGTCTTGCTTGCTTTGTCGTCTTTGGTTTCCTTGTATTGCCCGCAGCTGATTTATGTATGAATATTATTCATTTAAATTACAGTCAACCGTCTCAACTTATATTCGAACAATGTTGTAGGCGTTGTGTTGTATGGTAAATTAAATTAATTAAAGTACGTTTACCAACCAACCTTGGAATAAAATATCGCCATCGAAAGTATCCAAAACGAAATTCCATAACACACACTATATCCTGTACGCTCAAACTCTTCAGAATCCGTGTTTGTGTGTACAGGGTATAGAAAACCAATATCCTGCTCCTCATGCGAGATTTTGCTCGTTGAAATAAGTTTAGTTCTTAGTTTATTACAATATTACATTCGAATAAGCCTATCTCTCTGGCCTGTGAGTTGCCGTTCTACAAAATGTACATACATTGTTTTAAAAGGGTACACATAAATCAAACAAATAAGTGCAAAATACATTCATTTCTTTAACGTATTCTAACGTAATCACACATCGATTGAACTCAGATTTTTCCTCCCCCAGGACGTGGTGATAATAAACCTTAATAGTGTGCGTAAGTATCCTTACCGATGAATTTGAGCAGCGGTCGCAGTCTGGACGCGCTGCTGATACATTCCGGGCGGCGGCGGTTGAGGCGAAGGGCCAGAATCGGTCCGCTGTCCGGTTGGCCCGACCTGCTGCATTGAACGAATGGTGGCTGCTTCCATCTCATGCCGATAATATCTTCAGCGCATCGTTTCGATCTCGCTCGCAAAATTACTGCACCGGACGCAGCACATGCACACACACACACACTGAACGCGCGCACACACACACACGACACACGACACACGGATACACTACACAGGGCAACCCCGCAGCGGTGCTAACACACGATACACACACACACACACTCACACGATTGCTTGAACTAGGCTGGTGTCGAGACAGAAACCAGAAGGCCTATCGTGGGGTAGCGGGGTGTTAGCGGGGAAGCGATCAGGAATACGACGGAACAAGCGACGATTTTCTTCGCTCACAGGCAGGCAGCAGTGTGCAGCACAGCACGTTGTGGTCCTTCACCTTCCCCCTTTTTCACTTAGGACACGTATTACGATGTGTGTGTGCGTGTGCGCCCGTGCACAACCACTAATGCGGGTGAAAGGAAACACAATGCTTCTGCTGTTTGCTGCCACAGCTACTTGATTTTCTACCCGTACTTTTTCGCTTCTTCTTACGGTTGCTCGGCTTGCTATGCTCGACGACAATGCACTGCACACATAGAGGCTTCTTCCTTCTTAATATCTGCTCACTTAACATACCATCTTTCAGTAGAACAGTACACTAGTATGCGTTGCTACTTTTTTCTTCCGCTCAGCATTGCGCGCTCCACACCAAAAACTACACTGCGGTGCGAAATTGCTGAATTATTATACTGCTTCTTTTCCGTACAGATGACACACTTAAACGATCTATTTTCTTTTCTCCTTTAATGCTGATGCTGCTGCTGCTGCTGCTGCTGCACGCCAATTTCCGGCAACCTGAACGCACATACACATCCACAAGGCTCTGTTACCCAAAACCTTTACACTTAGCTCGTAGGGAAGCCAAGTGCAGAACTCACTACACTGTTGATGTAAATTTAAGCTCTCCGTTTAATACCATCAGTGAACTAAAACACACAATATACACTTATATTCGGAACTCTAGCGATACGTTGCCCCTTCTATTCTTACAGCATTAGTTACAAGGAAAACAGATTGTTAGTTTCTTTTAATAAATTTACGCGTGACTGAAAACAGAAGTTGGCAACATATTCAAAAGAAAACAACGGTTAACAACAAGCTTACACTATGCCTCCTCTTGACTACACCGACCGATTCACAAACGCACTGTCACCATCCATCCATACAGCACCACAAAAATGCTCCGCCCTGCAAACGTCGGATAATTTCATAAGTCGACCCAACACTGTTCGCACCCGTACATGCTTCTAGAGAACGTCATGGCAACAATAATCAGGATAATTTTCATTTGTAAATTACGACTACTGCACCACTCTGCACAAAAACACACAGCATATTGCTTAGTTGATTCGTCTCCCATCCTCCAGTTTGCACACGTAAAAAGCATTACGTATCGTAAAACTTGGTTTTAGATACAGCATGTGATCGTTTTCCAAGATTCGATTGCTTTCATTCTTCCCAGTGATGCAATGCTCTAGCTCGTTATGAGCAATGTGTTGTGCGCATTTATGTTTCAAACGGTTAACGACGTAGAGGATGGATATATGGATCGAATCTAATACTGAAGTCCTTTAAAAAATATGCTACAGTAATTCTTATTGCTCGTATCAAGCCACAATTACTATGCATATTAGGAGTCGTATTTCTCTTGAGCAATGTTCGATGGATTGAGAAATTGTTATTGCTTCATCAATTAGTTAATATTTTCATCTATACGTTGCTTCCGCATCAAATTTAAAGGAACCATCATCGCCATCATCATCATTCGTACACTTCGATCGAATCTAGGTGGCAGAAAGAAGAAGAAAAGAAAAGGAAAAATAAACCCAGTCGAGAGCAAGCGTAAACGAGAGGTGCGCTGCGAGAGAAAGAAGGAGAGAATCTTTTGTATGGACCAAAATCGTCTTGTGCGATGTGTAAAGACGAGGAGCAAAGATTAGAAAATATTGCTTGGAAAATGTGAGACACACCCTGGCATGAGCCTTGGTGGCTGAGCAGTTTGCGGAACCATCAGCGCTCCTTCCTTGCCTGCTACGAGTACGATTGTACTAGGTGAAATATAAAAGAAATAATACAGTAACATAGGGCTTCTTCTACAAGCCCTACCGGGCACCAAAAAAAAAAAAACCTCCACTTGCTCTACACGCCGTTATCCCGAATAATCAATAAATTTGCACAGGGGCGGCTCGTTATCTCTAGCGTAGAGAGTAAGCGTAAAGATTCGCAACACATCTTACTGTTCGCCACACATCTTTTAACATTGCAATACTGCGTATACACCAGATAAATACACCAAATCTAATTGCAAGCAGGAAAAAAACTGCTTGTTCTTGAGGAACCTAGTTCGATCAGCACATACAATCCGATTTCTGATCACGGATTGCAAAAACTTAAATTACGAAATCTGTAATTCAATTACAGATTTAGCATTTACCACTACAATTCGAAAGGTGCGTGAGGGAAAACATAATACGGTTAAGCTTTTTTAAAGCGTTATTTATACAACGTTAAATCAGCTGGACCAACGACGAACGAGCACCAATCTAATGGCGCTATCCAGGGCACCAAGATATACTGAAAAAAGTGTGGCATGCATAGAACAATTTCAGAACCTCATGGCAACTGCTATGTTCTGCAGTAATGTGCTATAGACATTACTTTCCATGGTCTTTGCTCGTCCATCACACAGTGCTGGCTTAACCAGAAAGCTCCAAAATTCAGTTGGATTTGGATTAGGAACTCTCACACCTTACATTACCAAACAGCATTCAGCAATGCATCATATCGAAGTTACTTCTTTACATCGCGTTAGCCTTGAAATTAGAAAACGCACATTCACAATTCACACATACAACTAGCGTTAACACCACAAGGAGCTTTCGATTTCTTCATACAACCCATTTTTGGGCCCACAGCAGCAGTCGAGTGGTATGGAGCACTTAGAACGTGAGCGCTGAGGCGGATCGGGACAGCGGGGGAGGTTAGCGCCGAATTTTACTCATACCCGAATGCCCGTTCTATGCCCCGGAACTAGCACATGTCGCGTTGGCCACTAATTTTCCGAACAACGTACTCGGAAGCATTGCGGCACCATCTGGATGCTAGCGCACAGATCCACAGCTTACTGAATCACTCGCAAATAGCCACAACCCGATGGAATAACTCAACAACCGCCACCTTAGATCTGTGTGGAACCACTCATTCGAGCACACGGTGGATGTGCCACTTTACTTTTCGTCACGGATTTCTGCAATCGGCAGCAGCCACATTATTCTACTCTTTTGGGATCTTTGCACCAGTTTCAAGCACACACGACAGTTTGCACTGCACGGTGACGACCACACCACGGCCAACGAGCACGACAACGACGTCCAACAACGGGCGGCGACAGCAGCAGGCGGTGACGGAAGATGATGATGATGGTGATGATGGTGGCGATGACGATGGGATTCTACAATTTCGTCCGTACTGGCTTTGCTGGCTGCAATTGAGCCGCAATGAAAGCGGCCAATCAATCGAAACCCTTCGAGGTACCGGAAGAGCACAAATGAATTCTTGAAAAAACTCTTTACCGCACGAAATTGAACGATTTATGCAGGAGCACTACAGAACTGGTGCTGCACACGCGACAGCGGCCATTTTCTTTTCCTGTGAAACACACTTGGCCGCACTCTCTCTCTCGCGTAACACATTACCCACACGCGCTCGGCTATCGCACATCGGCCACTACTACCACTACCATCAAGTCGAGCATGCCCGCACACACGTTCACACTGCTGGAACTTCTTCTCCGTTGGCTCGCTGTATATTCGCAACCAATTGCTCTTCTGCGAGCTATTCCAGACTCGTCCTCTTTCAGCTACGAAAAGCACACGCACAATCCAAGACGTTCACGGTACGGTATACCAAGCAGGCCTGTGTTGATCACACCTTCTGCTCTTCCGCATCCTCTCAAATAAAAAAAAATCGTTACCGTTCCCTATCTCTCTGCGTCCCATATGCGTGTACGTATAAATGCTTCTTCTCTCTTCCAACTTCATCTTTAACCTGCGCCTTCAACGAAACTGCACGCACACACCCATACACTACCTAACCATCCGTCCGTCGTACGTGCTACGTGTTTGCTTTGCTTGTGTTGGTGTCGTTTCGCTTCGACTTGTGAACGTTTCCGCTGCTGATGTGCCTCACTGCTGAAATTGAACTTTGTTCCACCGTTTCCAAGATGGCCACGCGATTTTATAAAAATATTTTTCGATTGAAGTATTCGGTAATGCTTCCATCGAACGTAAACCGTGTTACCTGTAGCGAACGGGTTTGATTACGCTTCAAAACGCCTCCTAAACAGCGAACACACTTTCTGGCCTGTGCAGCGTAAACGTCGACAATGCGAAATGGCTGATATTATGCTACATAATAAAACATGAAATTGAGCGGCTGCACTCATACCAATGCCATCGCTGGCTTACAAATTCGCGGTTCTGTTCAGGAAAAAATCGCACAAATGTACTGTGGGAAGTGTAACATCCCATAAGATGATGATGTTACCTTTGAGACTCACGGTTTGTATTTTACGGGGACGTAGAAATTGAAGCTGCAATCATGTTCCTTCAGAACAAAATGCCTCAGACGCAAGGAATAAGTTTTTCCAGAGTAGAAAAATATTGATTTTTTATGTAAAAACGTTCCTACTTTTTCCGAGCATAACAACTTCAGTCCATGTCTTACATTTGTGTTGTTCAACATAATAATATTTGCCTTAACTGGGAGGGAGCATATTTCTTTTACAACCCATCTGCTGCTAGTGCGAGCGAGAGCACATACAGCAGCATAAAACAGTTGTAATGTGGCCCAACCGTTTCCACATTTTATGTAGGTGAAAATGGTGCAAACAGCAGCAACACACAAAAAAGTCTGTGCTGTGCTAGAGGGATGCATGAATTCAGGGGCACGGGCCAGCAAGACAAGCACCGGACAGCAGTGCCAGCTGCGGGGTGAATGCCAAATATAAACAGCCATCCCAACCCACCACGTACCCCACCTCTTTCCTAACATTCCGCCGATACGCAATACGCAAATTTAATCATACCCTTCGTCGTCGTCGTCGTCGTCCGCGCTTCTACACTTTCGTCCACATCCTTCACGCATGGCTCGCTTCGTACCGCTCTCAGAGGGAGCACAAATAGGAATAACAACAGCGCAGAAATCCTGGAACAGGGCCAAGGTAGGACGAGGCGAGGAGTGGAGGAGGGGGGGGGAGGGCTGTCGAGTGAGAGAACGAAGCGGACAGGCAAAACGTCACAACTTTAATCAGCTTTAAGATCGATTCGGCCGTAGACGCGCAGCGCCTGTATTTTAGTTTCATCACCCGATCGTCGCCATCTTTGCGGGTCGTATCGACTTTGTTGTCTTCTCTTGCTGGCGCTACTGCTGCTTTCCTCTTCTCGCACATTTGTGCTTACTTGGTTTGTTTGTTGAACGAATATTGTTCCATTACGTGGCAATGACATGCGTAGGGCCGCGCGTCGTCAGGAGAATCGCTCTTGCCTCACCCACGGGCCCGTCTCTTTCGAGTACGCTTTTCGTCATTAATGCTTTCGTTGCTTATTATTTCGCGGTTTCGTTTGGAAAACAACAAAATATCCTATATCGGGCATCGCGTGACCTTTCCTAACTGCTCTCTCGCTCTATTCGCAGTACAATCGTTCGATATCTGTCGCACATTTCACATGGCTTGCTGCGACGGGAGTGCTTTTTGCGTTCAGGAGGATGCTGCTCTCTTCCGTTGTTAGACTGGAAATTACTATTGCCTTTTGTCCTGCTTGCACGCGTACGCGTTTGAGCCCAACTATCTCGTTCGCTCTCGTTTGCCGCGCGACTCTTCCTATCTGGTTGGGCTCTGCGTCTCCCATGTTTCGCACCGTATTTGTGTGAACTCTAGCAAAATCTAGCCAACTTAAACTTCTGGCAGAATTAGAATTCAAAATAAAAATTGAGTAGCCATTTACGATGCACGGTGTAAGATATCAATAATAAGGCATACATATCTTGCTTAGCTTGTTGCTATGGCCTGAAAGGTTGTGGTAATTCGTTCCCAGTTCACCGTATTTTGAGGTACACATGCAACGAGCCTAATTAAGGTCAGTTATGGGAGCATTACGGTTTCATGTAAACCATAAGCTGGTAAAGATTTCAAAGCCCACATCGAAAAGATCTGAGCTTGGGTAGTAGTTCCAATATTTTACAAGAAGAAATTAAATCTGTAATATTGATTAGTTCCAACCAGAACACAGTACAATATGTGTCTGTGTGTGCGCGCGCCATAGAGTCATGGGGAATTACAGTTGTGAAGAAAAGTGCAAAACAGCCGAGGAGTCGAGTCGATCAATTAAAGTCAGCTTTTAGTTCAACCCCAAACAGGTGCAATAAGGCTGGCTGCTAGTCCGGCCATAGCCGTGTCTACAGACCACTCACACCGCCGTTGCTATCGAATGATTTCTACGCTACCACACATCATCATACCCACTTAGAGACAGCATGCAACGAGCGACGAACAGTGCCAGTAGCTTCACACGCACATGTCTCGAGCAACAAATTCGTCCCGTGGACTGTGAATATATTTTTAGCAAATTCCTCCGTGCGGCTTGTTGGTGGTACAGTTCTTGCTCTTTATTCCTTTCGTTGTTTTTTTTCTTTCGTTGTTCATCATTCTTACGTGTGTGTCGGCTGAGAGATGTACGTGAGTATTGTGTGTGTATGAGCTCTCTGCATGGCAATGTATGCGGTATAATGAAGTAAAGAAAACCTGAAACCAACGCATCGCTTCAACCAACAAGAGTGAAAAAGAGCCGATAAGACGGACAGGGCCTACTGCGAGCAACAGTGTGCGACAGCTGCATAGACTACAGTACAGGCTAGAGAAAGCAAGTGAGCGAGATAGAGCGCAATGGAATAGTGGCCAGCGAGAAATCACGGCAACGCTGCAATTGCAAAGGTGCGATGAAGGGAACTAATTTTCTTTCCCGCTTGCTCTTACCCGTGCTACGCGCTGTGTTGTGTACCGAGTTGGTTACGGTGGGTATGGGAAAGGTAGGCTTCCTTTCCCTCGTAGCGCTTCTCGTTGGGACTCTTCATCCACAAACCTCTTGTTTTGTTGGAACAGCAAGAAAAGCAAGGGAAACCGAACAAGCGGCATGACGGGGGAACACATGGGAGGAAATTCTACATTTTGTGTGCGTTTGATTGAAATTCCATCGGAAAAAATGCTACGAAATGAAACTCTCCTGCCGATCCGGTAGTAACATGTGACGAAGAAGACGTCTGCTACCGTTATTTCTTTGTCCGCGGTATATCATGGTAGCTGCTGTCTGGTTTTTGGCAAACTAAAGGTGGGGGTTCTCGGGCGGGCTCTTCATTGACGAACAAGTTGCGCTGAATTGTCCGCCAACCATCCGGATGACAAACTTTACACCGGGCGTAATGGTGCACAGGTTAGTAGATTGACTTAGTTTCACTGATCTTTTCCACAAACCTTGTGTAATGCGGTTCCGATTTTATTACGATGTATCATGGTTTTGTACATGGTCAAACTGACTCTCTCGTAAGCAAATTGATGTGCAATGTAGAAGGGAACATTCTTATCGTTCGCAGTCTTAACTTAAGTGTTATTAAGCTAGTACTTCAAGTTGACAAATTCTTCCAATCGTTCCCGTGCAATGCTGTACGATTTTATGAGCTCATTCAGGGTAATGTTTTTGGTTCTTCGTGAACTTTTAAAGTAACCATCGTTTATAATCTTCGGCTGGTGCTGGCGTATGATTTGGAACCGAATTTGCAATTTTCCGGATGCCCCTGTCTGATTAGCATATCGGTTTAGTATGGTTGATCCGGTCTACGGAGGAAAGAAAAGGGAAGAATCAACTGTTTGTGGTGGAACCATAGATATATGGAGCAAAAACTACGGGGACCATTGATCTAACTCACCTTTCCGTAGAATGATGGTAGATCTACTTGTCGACGGTTACCCACGAGAAAAAGTTCCATTCGATCGGCCACGGTTCCCAAATTAGCCAACTGCACAAAGTTGAGCATCGTTTCGTTTAGTTGATATCGCAACGGAATGGAGAGGTGAGAGTGGCTGAAGACGATGATAAAATTAATTATTTGCTGATCTGAAATCCGCATAAAAGGGTCATTTGGCGAAAATTTCGTTATGCACCCACCCCAAGTACCGTTCGCGACACCAGTCGTCGATAGAGATGGCCTCAAAGTAAACTTCCAAGCAAAGTGGAATTTCTTTTGTGTCCGGAAGATTTAGCAGGAGTTCATGGCAGTGTGCAAAATGCCACCGGTTATTGAGCTGTTTTGAAGCATGTGTACTGCCCGATAGTGGACTGTCCCTGTTCACACACTTCACATCCGCAGGAAGCTCGATCCGATAACGTATATGTATTCCGTCGTACTTAAAATCGGATGCACTTACTATTTCCATTAACAGTAGCAAATTGCGGTGCAGTTGTTTTGGCATTACGAAGCGTTCTTTACAGTCATCCGCTGTTTGTGTCTGCAATCCCGTTTTACTAGTGCCTGTAAGGGCAACGCGATTCTCCAGTTTTGGGTGGAATGATTTTTCTGAAATACACCTTTCCAAAGCATAATGATACATGTGCAAGTTGGATTCTCTCATTTCATGGTAGAAAGGATTGGTGGTCATATGGTTGAAATCGGGATATACCGTCAATAGTCCTTCATCGAGATACCAGGTAATGCTGAACAGCAAGACTTCATGCCCCAGATCGGCCATTAGGTACATTGATTGCGTTTTGGAAGGCGTAATCTCTGGCTGCTGCCGACGATTCCGGTTGTCCCGGTCTTCCGGATAGTAGTTGTCTTCATCGACATACGTAAACAGCAGCTGCGGCACATGCGAATCGGTCTTTAGCATATGGTAGTATTTTTTGTGATGGTCCGTTTTGCAGTTCTCCTTAATCCGATAATAGTCCCGCTCGTAGTGGCTGAATATTTTCTCCTGCCAGCCAATTGTTCGTGTTTCATTAGTACCATTTTCGACCATCTCTCTATCGTCGAGGCTTTTGTCAAGTCCCTCAAGGATGGGCACATCGATTAGAGAGTGAATTTTGCGGATTGTTAATCTGTGGGAGCAAAAATACGCGTACACAATTTTAAGAGTGGATTTGTTTTTATGTTGATGAAGATTAAAGGGCAAACAAACCTGCAGCGGAAGTTAGATATGGGGCCACTTGTACGATAAACCCCTGTTTTGTACTGTTTTTGGATTGAAAACATTTTTTCCCTGTTTTCACAAGCGCTGTATCGATTAAAATTGGTACTGCTTTAGTGCTGGTTCATCTTAACAACAACGCCGGGTTGTTTTGTTGCAATGTTACCATGGAAACTCTATATTTCTAGCTGAGTTAGCTGCAATCATACTCCTGTTCAATTGAGTAATAGGCGGATTTTTTTTATTTTAGCATTCTTATTTAACAGACTTGGAACGTCTTGAATTAGTAAATCTGCCGTTTTCATATTCTTAACTCGGTTGAATCATGAAGGGGCATTTAATTGTGCTGCCACCTCTGTACAATGTCCATAATGGTGCAGGTAAATGAATACGAACGCGCACCACAAGGGTTAAATGAAAATAATTTGGACAACAAAACGTTTCTAAATTACCAACTGTGCCGATCTGCTCGAAATATGAGGTGCTAGAAAGCTACATCCAACCTGCAGTCGTTTTATTCGTGCTGTCAAATGCGGATAAACTCGAAAAACGTCGGCGATTGTTTTGATTAGAAATCCAGGTTTGTTTTTATCCGAATTCCAAACAAATGTGCTTGCTTCCTCCGTGTGTTATGTGAATCTTCAAGTGAGTTAAATTTGCGAAATGTTCTAGTTTTTAGAGTTGTACATGGTAATTTAAGATCTTTAAGTCACTCTGTAGCATTAAACAAAACATACGTTTACTACATTACAGCGTCAGGTCACCCAATCTTGCACAACATCTGCAGAAGTGCGGCGCCGTTTGTCGTGTAGAACAACGTAAAAAGCCGTAAAAATGAACAACTTTCGTACGACGTTTCCGTATGTGTCTCGCGAACTTCTGAACTGGTTTCCCGGTCATATGGGTAAAGGAATGAAGCAAATGCAACAGAAACTAAAGCTGGTTGACTGCGTCGTAGAAGTGCATGATGCTCGTATTCCGCTCACCGGACGTAATACGGAGTTTAAGCACACAATTAGTGGTATCAAGCCTCACATATTGGTACTCAACAAAAGTGACCTTATCGAAAAGCAGTTTGAAAGCAAAATTATAGATAGACTACAGCACGAAACCAACGATTCAATGCGCGTGTTGTTTACCAATTGCAAAAGCCAGTAAGTGTAACGATTTGCTATGATTGGCATAGATTTAAATTAATTCTTTCTTTCCCGACAGGAGTTGTCGGGGCCTTCGAAAATTGATGCCTATGGCACAGGACCTAATAAACAGCTCCGATCGATACAATCGTTCCAGTCAGAGAGAGTTTTGCATAATGATTATTGGCGTACCAAATGTTGGCAAATCTTCTCTAATAAACGTGTTACGAAACCGGCATTTGAATAAGAAAGGAGCAAGCCAGGTGGGTGCAGTTGCTGGAGTAACAAGGAGCGTGCTGAACCGTATCAAAATTTGTGAAGAACCTCTGATTTACCTACTGGATACGCCCGGTATTCTGGAGCCAAACATCGCCGATACTGAAACTGGGTTGCGTCTGGCATTGGTGTCCTGTCTGCAGGACCACCTTGTTGGTGAAGAGCTGATTGCTGATTACCTTCTCTTCCTGCTAAACAAACAACAGAATTTTCGTTATGTCGAGGTAATGGGTTTGAAAGGGCCAACTGATTCGATTGCCAGCGCACTGATGGAACATGCAATACATCTAAACAAAATGACGCGCACCAAACAGCTCGACGGTACGAGTGTGCTACGGCCGGACATTAATATGGCTGCAAAGTTAATGCTAAAATCCTTTCGAACTGGAGAGTTTGGGAAGATTTTGCTGGACGAAGATAAAATCATGTGTCAAAGCAATAGTATCAAACTAAAAAATTATTGATTCTTCCTCGATTCAGCTAATAGAATTATCAGAACAGGATAGTCGAGATAGAATAAAAAAGGTACAAGATACAATACAAGTGTAGATCGTGCCTAAATCAAAGTCTGTCTTTTGTGTTGTTTGCAAAGCAGTCATCTCATTTGGGCGGCGTAGTGTGATGCTGATTGGATAACTGGTAAGTAAAATTGTATGAACAAAGGTTGAGGTTTATTTAAAATTTTTCAGTATAGGTAGATTTTTTGTAAGCGAAATAACTCTTCCAGGATTCATCGGTAGAAACATCAACATCAGGAGAGTATCGACATCATTTTCGCGTAAACATTCAATATTATTCATTGCTGCAATCTGCCGGCTGCACCGGGAATTTTTTTTTTTTTTTCATTTATTTATAGAGGCTTTGGGTCTCATAGACCTCATTCGCCTCTTTCTGCACCGGGAATAGTGCAAAATTTGTAGTTTTGTTGCGGGCCAAAAATAACTATGCACGCTTAGCATTTTTGGTCAAAATCCCAACACAATGACAGATGTCACAGTTGCCTATCACGTAAACGCAAACATTTTGATCTCGGTGTGTCAACTAAAGTGACTCACTGTGCGTGAATGTTTGGAATTGGTGAGCAAATAACTGTGAGGTGGAAAATCGGGTTGCCCGCTTTGGAGTTGGGAAAGTAGAAAGCTGTCCAAGGAAGGACATTGTGGGAAAACTGCTTTCCACCCATATTGTGCCTTTACTTAAGATCGGTGTTCGACAAAACACTGGCCAGTATTGAACCGTCGCAGTATTCAGTTTATTCAAGATGGACCGTTGTGAGCAACACGTACAAGCGATTCCTTTGCAGCGCCTTAATACACGTGAAGAAAACCAGAGGCGGCAACAGTTGCGGCATGTCTTCGAGAAGGTGATAATTAAAGCTAACTAATGCTGCGTGCAGTATTGCTGCTGTTGGAATGCTCAAATTTTACTGAGTTCATATTCTCTTAACCTTTTTGCAACTTATTCCCGTTCCAGTACGATACGGATGGCGATGGTTATCTTAGCATAGTCGAGATGAAGCGCCTGATAAACGAGAAAAAGTGCCCGGATATGCCGAAGGACTTGGCAATTCATTTGCTGAAAGCATCCGATACAAACAACGATGGTCGGCTGGATTTTAATGAGTTTTACAAGCTCAGTACGGAGCATCCGTTCTTTCTGTGCGAAATGTACATCAAGTATTGCAAAGCGGTCGTACCCAAGCGAAACGTGGATGAAGTAGGGGACGTACTAGGTAGGATTATCTTAAGATTCTAATCACTACGATAAGTACTTCTCGTAAAAATTATGTAAGCTTCAATAGAAAAAAAGACACAGTTGCAAGATTTGTAGAGAAAAATCCGGTTCTGAGCTGGGGGGATTCGTTAAAGTATAATAATGCAGCCCGGCCGGTGGCCTTGTAGATAAGGCTCGAAACACAACTAGCATACATATCAGTTTATCCTTACGATTCGATAGTATGTTCGTTTCCTAACATTTTTTTCTTTAATTTCAGATGGGGAATATGAGCAAAGCATGAAACTATGGCCGCCACCGCTAGTGATGATAATTTTTTCGATATTGGAAATAATTTTCTTCGTCATCGATATCGTCAAAACTCAAGAGTAAGTTATCGCATTAACAAACGAGGCGACAAATTCAATAACATCTCATTCGACGCTATCGTTATCTAGACAAAATGGTACTAGCACTAGCGGCCCCATGGCGACCTTATTTATCTACAATCCACACCTCAGGCACGAGGTGTGGCGTTTTCTAACGTACATGTTTGTACATATCGGGTGAGTCACGCGCGGTGTCATCGCGAGCAATCATGAGCTTAACTATCACCGATAATGGCATATTATGTTTCGACAGATTTATGCATCTTATAATGAATTTGCTGGTGCAAATATTTCTGGGCGTTGCACTCGAATTGGTGCACTGCTGGTGGCGTGTGGCATTGGTGTATCTTGCCGGTGTCATCGCCGGTTCCATGGGTACCTCGTTGTTTACCCCCCGTGTGTTTCTGGCTGGTGCTTCCGGTGGGGTTTACGCACTCATCACCGCTCACATTGCAACAATCATAATGGTATACACGGCAACCCGCCAAATCAGTGGAGCTTTAAGGATTAAATCGTTTATCTTTTCTTTCTATTTTTACATGTTTCACACACAGAACTGGAAACAGATGGAATATGCCATTGTTCAGCTGTTTGTATTTGTGGTGTTTTGTGTAACAGATTTGGGAGTGTCGATATACAACAGTATTAACGATCCGTTCGATAAGGTAGGCTATATTGCCCACGCAAGTGGTGCCCTGGCCGGATTTTTGGTCGGTATTGGAGTGTTGCGAAATTTGAAAGTTGAATCTTGGGAACGGAAGCTGTGGTGGTGTGCAGTATCAATCTATTTCCTACTGATGATCGCCGGCATAATGTACCATTTCTTGGACCCTTCTCATTTTTACTAGCCTAAGATCGTCTCAATCGTATATGTCTGTACGCTCAAATTTATAGCAGTAGTAGGCTGTTGGCTGACACAGAGAGAGAGAGAGAGAGAAAGAGAAAACAACGATACCAAGTATTGTACAAAGTGCAAGCACTACTCATGATACTGCTTAGGTGCCTTAGCTTAAGTGCCTGACAAGCCAAACGACCCATCAATTCCATTATTTTTAAAACGTTATTGTGCCTTACCGCCTTCATTTCTACTGCTTATACAAAAGTCGAGCTTAAGACTCTTCGTAGCTTTAAATCTGGGGTGTTATGAATTCCGTTTTTGGACAACTTTCTTTTAAAAGCAAACAGAACGATTGCATACTTTATTCATATTGTACTTATTGCTATATATTACGACGGAGAATAAAAGTTGTTTATACTATTACATAGCTATTGGGTTAATATTTAGATTTCTTAAAATCGACATCCTCATCGCCCCCGGATTTGGCCTTACGTTTTTGAATAATGTTCTGAATTTGTTGCCATTCCCGGTCCAGCTCTGCCTTCTCGTTTTTCTCCGTCTTGTGTTTGCGCGTCTTACGGCCATCCTGCATCTTTACGCCGTACTGGAAAGCGGCCTTCGGGAGCGCCTCCTTGCTGCTCATGTAATCCGAATACTCTTCCTGCGTGTCAAAGTCCCATCGGCCGATTGGGCCCTTCTTGTTTCCGAGATCCATCTTCGTGTAATCGACCTCATCGTCCGAATCATCGATTGCATCGTTCATCTCCTGCAAACCGGGATAGCATTCGGCATAACCTTCCGGTTCCGCCGTGAGCTTCGTGATCAGTTGGGCCGATAGTTTCGGTGGCGCCGGGACGGGTGGTATGGCAGCGGAATCTCGTGCAGCTGCCGCATCGTCGTTGTACTTGTCGAAGTAGCTGTGACGACCCGTATTTCCTTCCAATTTTGATGATCCAGCCACATCTTCATACCGCCGATTTGGCTGGTACTCTCCAATTTCACCGTAGATCGAATCGTCCACCATGCCTTTAATTTCGGGCTCATCGCTTAGCTTAAACAGAGGCTTATCCTTATCACGGCGCTTGTTTTTCTTGCTTCTTCCGCCTTGTCGCAAATAGGATAGAATTTGGGCGAGCTTGTTGATCACGATATCGTTCGTAGTTAGCGTCTGAGTGTCGCCCACATCAAGCGGCACCTCCGCCTTCGAACGGATCACAGTTGTCGGGATGTCTGAGTCGACGTTTTCATCTTCCAGCTCAATATGGTATGCCATTCGCCCAGGAGCAAACATTTCGTTGCGCTCAATCGTTCTGGACCGTTGCTTTTCCAATGTGCGAAAAATGTTTTGCCCCAGTACAGTTCGAAACTCGAAATCATCTTGTGGTTCTTTCTCTGTGTTACTGGATCCAGTGACCCGTTGTGGGGCTGTTGTAGATCCAGGCGGCGCAATCGGCACCTCCGCCGATGGTTCAATGTCGACGAGCTTTTCCATCTCTTCTTCCTGCTCGTGCTCTTTGGCTATGATTTCACTGCGAACTTTTTGAAGCAACGCATAATCAAGACCCTTCACCAAGTGAGTATGCTCCATGTCACCACCCAAGAACTTGGATTCTTGAATCTGCTGCCGTCGTCGTTCCGCTGCGTTCAAACCGGATTTAGCATCCGGTGCCACTGCTCGATATGCGCTAGTAGAGCTAGAAGAATCTAGATTCTGGTAATCCGGGTTGGCACCGTCTCGTCGTTCCCTGGCTCGATCGCGGTACTTTTCAGCCAGTTCCGCTAGCTTGTTGTCTTCCTGTTTTTTAAGCTGTGCATAAAAGTTTTTCTTTTTGCGACGGGCTTCATGCCTTTCCGACGATGGTGGCTTCATAGCGGACGATGACGAAGCTGGTGTTCCCGCAGTTCCCGTAGAGGATGCGGATGATGCCTTGGACATGGCATCACGTATCGATCCAGCTGCATGGCCCGAGCCGGGTGGGGCTCTTGGAGTCATTAGAAGCTTGCGGAAATCATCGTTCGTCAGCCGTTGCGTGGCCGGGGTTTCCGGCTCGTGATGATCGTTGTCCGCAGGCATGTTGAATCCTTTTGTTTATTTCCGAATATCAAACCTCAAGCTCCGGTCCGCCTTTGAAAGGATGACAGGACAGTTCACGATTGAGGTGAATTGTTTTTCACACAAGAATTTTTAGGGAAAATCAATAACAGAGACTTGAACAATTAACGCAGTATGTTTTGATGAATGAAAAACGAAAGATAAACAAGGTTTAATGCACCTAGTGTTTGCTGTGGACCTGTTGGTTGACAGTGAACTGAAAACGCTTATGCCAAGGTTTTTGAAAATATTGTTCTTCCGTGGTTCTCGGTGGGAGGAGGGAATCGGGAAGGCTTCAATTTATTTTACGATAAAGAGTGAACCATGTGTGAATTTTAAACCAACGTCCTTCATTTATTCTTGATAAATATATAATAAAATTATTGTTGAACAAAAAAATGCCTTTGCTGTCCGCGGCAGTAATCACCTTGTGCATGTTATGGCACGTGCTTAACCTCAAATATCGCAGCTGTCAAACGTTCTTGCCCGGCGTGTTTAATAATACAAACCGCGTGTTCGGTACGGATCGATTTAGCATCTGGTCCATCTTTACCTCGCTGTAGAAATTATAAATCTTTCTTTAACAATGGAAGTTGGTAAGTGTTTGGACACCAGAATGAATTGACTTATTGATTGGATTAACGGAAACGCACTAAATGCAACAATATGCCACATTCCCACAGATATTCCACCGTCGCCGATCAAAAAGGAGAAGAAGAAAAAGAAAATCAAGCAGGAACCGGAGGCGGAGATCGAAAATTTGGGAGAGATTCAGAAATCTGGCGATTTCCAGCTGAAACCTTCGTCTGCCATCGCAACCTTGGACACGTCCAAATGGCCCCTGCTGTTGAAAAACTTTGACCGGCTGAATGTGCGTACCAACCACTACACGCCGCTGCCATTCGGATCGTCCCCGTTGAACCGCAAGATAAATGATTATGTAGCGGCCGGGTTCATCAACCTGGACAAACCCTCCAATCCGAGTTCGCACGAAGTGGTAGCCTGGATCAAACGGATACTGAAGGTAAACAAAACGGGACACTCGGGTACGCTGGATCCAAAGGTCACGGGTTGCCTGATCGTGTGCATCAACCGTGCGACACGTTTGGTAAAGAGCCAGCAAAGCGCTGGTAAGGAATATGTGGCCGTTTTTAAGCTGCACTCCGCGGTGGAGAAGATCGCCAAAGTTACCCAGGGATTGGAGAAGCTGCGCGGTGCATTGTTCCAGCGTCCTCCGCTAATTTCTGCTGTCAAGCGACAGTTGCGCGTGCGAACCGTTTACGATTCGAAGCTGTTGGATTACAACGACCAGCGCAATATCGGCGTGTTTTGGGTAAGTTGTGAAGCTGGTTCCTACATTCGTACGATGTGCGTCCACCTGGGGCTCGTGCTCGGTGTTGGCGGACAGATGCTGGAGCTTCGGCGCGTTCGTTCCGGCATACAGTCGGAAAAGGACGGTATGGTTACGATGCACGATGTACTGGACGCACAGTATCTGTACGAGAATCACAAGGACGAATCCATGCTGCGCCGTGTGATTAAGCCACTGGAGGGTTTGCTCATGGGCCACAAGCGCATCATCATGAAAGATAGCTCGGTGAATGCGGTGTGCTATGGGGCGAAGATTTTGCTGCCCGGCGTACTGCGGTACGAAGATGGTATCGAGATCGATCAAGAGATCGTGATCGTGACTACCAAGGGCGAGGCAATCGCATTGGGCATCGCTCTAATGACAACGGCCACCATGGCTGGATGCGATCATGGAGTCGTAGCGAAAATTAAACGCGTCATCATGGAGCGCGACACATACCCCCGTAAATGGGGCCTCGGTCCAAAGGCGTCGATGAAAAAGCAGTTGATAGCCTCGGGCAAGCTGGACAAGTACGGAAAACCCAACGAAAACACACCGAAAGAATGGCTCAACAGCTACACCGACTTTAACCGACGGGCTCCGCAAACGAATGGTAATGGAGCAGCGGCGCCGGGTGGCGATGATGTTGCCGGTGGCAAGCGTAAGCTCAGCATCGGCGATACCACCAATGTCGAAGGTACGGAGGTGGCTGGCGAGGAAGATAAGAAGCAGAAAAAGAAGAAGCAAAAGAAGGACGCGACGGAAGGGGACGCTGCAGAGGAACAGCCAATGGACCAAACGGGAGCAGAAGACGAAGAGCTAAAGAAGGATAAAAAGAAAAAGAAAAAGAAGGATAAAAATGTCGAAGAAGCGGCCGAGTAAGACGGAAGGTCTGAAGAAATAAGCGTGTGGCGGAGAAGGGAGAGAGAGAGAAAAAGAGAGGTATCGACGAAACATTCGGTACGGCATTATTTGTATCAATGGAGTAGGTTGATAATTGATTTTATGCAAAACAACGATTTGTTGTTGTGACGCAATTTTTGATCCACTTCCTATCATTTATACTGTATACTGTACGAAACAAATAATTTCGATAATAGTCCAACAGAGAGTTATTGTTCTTTAGCCTCAGGAACGGGTTTGCTTATGGACATTCATTCTCATCAGTAATTACCATTTCTGGTACTGAGCTGGAAGAAGTTTGCAGTGGACTATGTGTGAAAAGTAGAATCGCTATATTTTTCACAGCAATTTTGCATTTTTTATAAGCAGGCAGAAGTCGGGGGAGAAGTTGCATATATTCTTAAAAGCAGAATATGTGTAAATTTGTTTATAGAATTCTTTCACCTAAATACAACAGCATGTTAAACAAGAATTAGCACTTTAAACTTAAGAAATAAAAAGATGAAATCAAGTAAGATGAATTCGATGGCATAGTTTAATTATTATCTGAAACTGTTGAATATAATAACTTAAAGGGCGCTGCTTGGTGTTAGACAATTAACTGTCACAATCCGGCCTTTAGCTTGAGAACGATCTTTAGAACTTTATTTATTTATTTTTTTATATAATAAATTTATTTAACACGCACCAGGACGGTGGAGGAGCCGGTACAACGACGAGCGCTACAAGCTGCTGTCGTGCGGCGAATTAGGCTCGCCAGGCTCCGGTGGGCTGGACATGTCATGAGAATGGCACCGGACGACCCAGCCCGTGAAGGGTATCGAGGATTGTTGCAGCCAGCCAAAACCACGCAGCGGTTGTTTCGTCAGATAAGTAAGTAATACGCCAATAATACGATCCCCTGGATATTCAAACCGTCAATCGGAGCGAACTTAACTATCATAACGCATTCTACCCGTAGAAAATAGCGAAGAATCGCAATTACACTTGCAGCGGTCTAGCGTCGTCATATACCAATCAAATATCGTGGCCGTTCTGGTAGACGCACACAGCGCCATCACTCCATTTCAATTTGGAACGTGGCCGGCTTGAAAGGACTTTATGGGATGGGTCGTCCGGTGCCATTCTCATAACATGACCCGTCCACCAGAGTCTGGCGAGTCTAGTTCGCTGCATGCAGCTCCCCCGTTGTCCTACCACACACAAGGGGCCAAAAATCCTTCTGAGCATGTTACTGTCGAACGTGGTTAAGAGGATTTCATCAGTTTTGGACAGAGTCCACGTCTCCGAGGGGTATGTGCGTACTGGGTATGTAACGGTTCTATACAGTCCCAGCATCGCCCGTCGTGACATGTGTTTTGAGTGGAGAAGCTTCATCAGGCCGTAGTATGACCGGATGGCAGCCAGCACCCTTGCGCGTAATTTAACGTCTATGTTGTTGCCGGGGGCGGCCCGGTGGTAGATGCGACAGCAGCGGCGGTCTTCACACGGCAGGACCGGGGTTCATATCTCATCTGGGCCGTTCCCCCATAGTGAGCACTGACTATCCAACTATGCGGTAACAATAAGTCTAGTAAGCCAGAAATGGCAGGCATGACCTAAGAGGTCGTTAGGCCAAGAAAGAAAGAAGAAGTTGTTGCCGTTGCCGACATTTGAGCACAGATAGGCGAAGTTTTGTTTTGAAGGTTCGATCACCTATCTGCACATCACCCCTGCGTAAATCAGTATTTACTAGCAGGGTTGCTGTTGGTGCCACCATTATTTTGGTTTTTGCCTACAACTCGAGGTTCAGGGCCACTTACTCAATCCTTTGATAAGCTACATAGGATAGGCTCAAACCAATGATGTCTATGTCATCAGCGTATACCACGATCTGAATGGACTTCTAGGATATGTTCCCCGAAGTTTTCACCTCCTAGTCTCGGATGGCCCTCTCTAGCCCCAGATGGAATAGGAGACAAACAAGCCCATCTCATCGGCACAGGCCCTTGGTGGTAGCAAAGGGCCCTGAGAGTTTTGCATCCACCTGTACCTTTCGTGTGATACTGGACATTGTCATTCTTACAAGCCTTGTAAGCTTGGCCGGGATTCCAAATCAGCACATTGCGTCGTACAGTTTTACCCTGGCTATGCTATCGTTTGCGGCTTTAAAATCAATGAAGGGATGATAGGAGTGAAGTGCTGCGCCGTCATCTTCAATCAGTTTAATACTGATGGTAGTCATGGGAATGGGACTTTCCCTAATGATACAGGAACTATCAAAGAAGATTCCCAATCACGATATGATCAAATCTTCACCATCCAGCGTATCTTGGAAATGATCTTGGAGAGCACCGACAACATACGCCTTTCGGGACGGCAGTAGAACAATACGTCTACGGCCCGGTACTCACAGACACCTCTGAGACGTAGACTTCGATTTTCAGTGCCGTATGCAGAGAAGAACTTCAATATTTTACAGCAAATTGAAGTATACGCCACGTTATAAATAGATTAGCCTCAGGGTAGCCTATAACACTAGACACACAGCCCGCCCGCAAAGTCGTTTAAGGCGTTCACATTGACCTGATCTGTAAACACCCTGAATAAGCAAGTAAGTTAGTAAAGTGTGCTATTGGAAAATGCCATTTGAAGCAAAACTGTTGTTTATTCAGTACATTGGCCACAGGTATGTGTTATATTGTCACATAATAAACACAACCCAACACCGGTGGTTGCGGGAAATATTGACCTTTATACTCCAGTGTTGTCACGGATCCATTGGCGGTATTGAGAAACGCGCGCGTATCCCGTCGGGTTCGTGGAGTCACACGAAGCAGTGATGAGGGAGGCAACACCGACCAGTGTGTCGATGCGTCGATCTGAAACGACGAACCCAGCACCAAGGTCACCGTTGCACACGTTCGAACGTTGGACGACATCTTCAGCGCAGAAGTGGTTCGGGGTCGTAATTTGATAAATTCCAACACAGCGCGAATCACTGATCACTCGCTGGTGGCCCACCTTCAGGAAGTCGGAGCGGGTTTGTCCTAGTGGGTTAGAAGAAAAAGAAAAAAAAGTTTTACACACAACACACACAAGCACTTCTCATCGACGCTTACCTCCGATTGTATTGAAACCGAATCCGACCACCATGCCTTCTTCATTTTCGTACGGTAGCGTGCGTCCTTGGATGGGCAGCTGGATAGGACTAATCAGTGCGGTAAAGACGACGGGTTGCGGCAGAATGATGAATCCGATATCGTTCGCACGGTTGGCCATGTTGAAGCTTGGATGCGCAACGGCTTGGGTGGACACTTGCATGTTTAGCTGCCCGTACACGGTGCTACCTAGCCCAACTTCCCACCGCACAAAGCCGGCAATGTTTTGGGCCGCCGTCAGAACATGACGGTCGGAGATCAGCGATCCGCCACCAAAGAAACCAGAGTTGCCCGAGTTGAGATACAGCACATAGGCGTTGTAGGGCGTGTTGGCGGCATTTAGTCCGTTAACAATGCGTGGGCTGCGATCCGAGTGTGCCTGACGGTTAAGCAAACCACTTTAGCCACAAAAACAAACACAAAGCAACCACTAACCGAACTTACTTCTTGTGCTGACACGCAGCATAGCACAACGGCCAGGAGTAATCCAACGTATCCTTTCATGATGATGCTGCTGCACGATGATTCTTACGGTGGAGAAAAACGGGTTTGTTCAAGGATCCGGTGTTTGGTCGGATTGGGCAAACTATGGCAAGCACCAGCACCACTCTGTTTGGAGGTCAATTGAAAAATCGGTGCCTTATATACATGACGGCATTTGATGATGGCGTTTCGTTGTCGATCGGTTTTTGGGGTTTTCACGCGATAAGTGGGGTGTTTTGGTGAAACGGTTCCGACGGACGGGGACGGGCAGCTTTTATCAATCATGTTTCCGCCCAAATGTGTAACGGTTCGATATTGTCGCTGTCGAATGTGTAGTTCGAGGATGTCGATAAGAGATCAATCATGAACCAGCACAACACCTGTGGGCCCGTCGAACGAAGAACGTACGGCTGTGTCTTCTACCTGGTACACCGATCGGGCACTGTACGCATGCACTTTCTCTGTGTATAGTGTATAGTGCACTTTCATTCAACCGGTTACTTTCATTCAACTTTAGCTTTTGTACTATCGTACTGTTTAGAAATGGAGTAATAGTACTGACAGGAGTGACAAAAAAAATGTTTTTTTAACTCTTTTTATTCTGTGTCAAACTGTGACATCATCAGCCAGCACACACAGGCCTTGTCGTACGTTAAGCGGCTGGCTGGACTGTTAAGGTGTGACCGTAAATCCATTTCCAAGCAATGATCGATCGTCCAGATTTGAGATGGCGCCCAAGGGAGCCATTAAGCAAGGGATTTGGATGACTAAGTACCCTTGTGTTATGATTGATGTTTTTAGAAGAGCTCCCCCAAATGCATGGTCAATGTGATTGTGCTTTTCATTGCCATAATGCAACCCGATGAGTAACGCACGCTTAGGTGTAGAATGGAGTAAACTGTAACACACATCGATTGTAAAGCGTTTCTTTCATGCTGGCTTACGCCTTACGCGGTGGTCGGAGGAATTATTCGGATTAGAGGGGCAAAAAAAGTGGCCCTAATATCGCGTCTTAGCGCATCCTTCTCTGTTCACAGTAAGGACTAGATCAATGTTGGGCTTCAGTGCTGTTTCCAACGTACAATATAGGTGTTTTATATTTATCGATCCGTCTATCCATGTATGCACAGTGCGAAAATGGGAGGCAAAGTAGGGATGTCGGGACAGGTCGTGGATCTTCTTCTTCTAGTTGTTATTGCATCGGCATCGGTGGTGTTGCAGTGGAAGGAGGGGGGAGGGGCAGCGGCGGTGTTTGAGCAAACAGATCGTAGGAATAGCGCCATCTAGCTCACGACGGACGCAAACGCACGCAGGCCTGTGGTTTGTACTATCCAGCTTAGATAGTTCACGGTACGAATGTATCCAGACGGATCACCGGTGCTGCACCCGCGGCTAGATACGAACGACACGATGCCTATCTGTACCCAGCTGCTGTCGTCCTGCTGCATTACCATCGGGCCTCCAGAGTCGCCTTGGCAAACATTTTGGTACGAACGTTCCCAGCCCACTGCGCAGAGTGTGGTGTTGCGTATGATCGACGCACCGTACACGTTCGTACAGTCAGCGTTGGAAATGATGCGCATGCGCTCGTACTTAAGTATTGTCGATATAGATTGGACAGCTGTGTGTGAGGGAGAGAACGGGAGAAAGTGACAGAAGAGTACTCGAGAAGGGCGACCAAGCCGCCACCTACCGTCAGATGTTCGTCCAAAGCCTGAGACCGTCACCTGGCGACCAATGTACAGATCGGCGGGCGAGGGGTTGATCGGTAGTTTGATCGGATAGATCTCCATACTATATGGCACTAGCGAGGGCAACCGGATGAGCGCCACGTCGTTCGTAAGCTTCCACGGATCGAACTCCGGATGGACAAACTTTGTAACCGTGGACATGGTTAGGCGCGCCATATTAAGGTGGATCGAGCCGAGCCCGATCTGGAATACGGTGTAGTCGTTAGTGCAGTGGGCCGCCGTAAGTACCCATTGGGCGTCAATCAGCGAACCGCCGCACACCGTCACCGAGCGTCCCAGCGCAGCCCGGATGGACACTTGCCACGGAAACTGGCCCATCTGTGCGGTCTGCCCGTTGACAACTTTGGCCATCAGTTCGCGCGTCGTCGGCCGTGCATGGTGCCTGGGGATGGGAATGGCGGAGAGCTGTTCTTGAAAATGTTGATAGCACTAGTTCAGAAGCGCATCGGGATGGTTTGCGAGGCGCCTGCAACGTGTTGGGTCGGGTTGATCGTACCTTTGCAGCCGTACCGCTGCTGCTGCTGCTGCTGCACGCTACCTTGCCGATTGTCGTTACACAGACGCACAGTATCACTAGCACCAGGGATAATTGGGACCACTGTTTCTGCCTCATCGATCTCAGTGCAGTGTCCCATCGGGCCTTGCGATCTTGCACCATGCTGCTGCTGCTGCTGCACGCTCCCTTGCCGATTGTCGTTACACAGACGCACAGTATCACTAGCACCACGGATAATTGGGACCACTGTTTCTGCCTCATCGATCTCAGTGCAGTGTACCATCGGTCCGAACGATCTTGCACCATGCTGCTGCTGCTGCTGCTGCTGCTGCTACTGCTCTAATGGGTCACACTTACTGGCTGAGCTATGCGGCGCCGTGCTACGTTGCAAGCGGGTAAGCGCGAAACAGAAGGTTTACCGAACGAAAATGGTGAACCAGTTGAAGAAACATTCTTATATCTGTCGCTGTAGGTACTGTGAGGCCTACCCTTCTTCGATTAGATCGGAAATGGGCCCTCACCATTGCCGGGGGTCACAGCAAGTGGAAAAAGTTGTTGTGCAAGCAATCTCATCGTTTCGGACCGATGTTATCGGCACCAGTGGACAGTGGAACACACTCATCGCATACACGGCCGAATGCGATCCGTACACAGGTATCCATTCCGCATTGTCGCTAAAGCTCACTTCGATACAGGCCACAGGTGTGAAGATCAAGTCGGTCAACGCACACCACATACGCACGATGCTCGGTTTTCGGGGTTCCGAACAGAAAGGTAAATAATCCTTTTCGTTTTGGCACCCCCTAACGCAAACCACAGACGATGGGACGGGGCACGTGCTTTTGTGGGATGGGATGGGAAATCAAAAGATTGCTGTGATATGGTTGGAGTATGGCACTATCACTTATCGCGCCCGTATGTCCAACGATGCTATCTTACCGTGTGTGTGATGATGTCTGTAGAATTGGTGATTCTGCTGCTTCCTTTGCTATGCACAACATCTACATACAGGAAGTGCTGGAGACACTTCTACGTATACATACATTTCGCTTGATGTCATGCAACGCTTCCGTTGTTCCGTTGGCTAATGATAAGCAATAGATTCATTTTATATAAAGCTTTTTTTTTATTATTGCAGTCCCTACCCCGAACCAAAACAAACAAAAAGAAAAATCTCATAGATCTAAGCTAAGTAACAAAGTAAAACAGAATCTATCAACAGCTACAGTTTTGACGACACATGACGGGGAGTTGTTACTGTTTAAAAGCCAAAAATGGTCAGAGGAGCTAGGCTCGCATGGTATGTAGGCCTCAAAAGGGTACACTATCTCTCAAGTATGCAGTTCTCACAGAGTACGATGCAACAGGGCGTTTAATCGTAGGCAGTATCGTCGTCACGCGGGAGATGCAACGAGACCGCAACAAAAATGAATCAACCATAAAGCTCTCTTGATGGATGAACCTCATTCATTGTGATGGTTGGTTGGTTGGTGGTTGTGTAAGCCAACTTATATAAAACCATTAGTTTTTTTTTCTATATAACGCTGACGCTGAACACACATATCGTTAAATTACAGCTTCATG
>KZ061732.1:101680-147944 GCA_002091835.1 Anopheles maculatus | reverse complement strand
ATCGTGGCCGTTCTGGTAGACGCACACAGCGCCATCACTCCATTTCAATTTGGAACGTGGCCGGCTTGAAAGGACTTTATGGGATGGGTCGTCCGGTGCCATTCTCATAACATGACCCGTCCACCAGAGTCTGGCGAGTCTAGTTCGCTGCATGCAGCTCCCCCGTTGTCCTACCACACACAAGGGGCCAAAAATCCTTCTGAGCATGTTACTGTCGAACGTGGTTAAGAGGACTTCATCAGTTTTTGCACAGAGTCCACGTCTCCGAGGCGTATGTGCGTACTGGGTATGTAACGGTTCTATACAGTCCCAGCATCGCCCGTCGTGACATGTGTTTTGAGTGGAGAAGCTTCATCAGGCCGTAGTATGACCGGATGGCAGCCAGCACCCTTGCGCGTAATTTAACGTCTATGTTGTTGCCGGGGGCGGCCCGGTGGTAGATGCGACAGCAGCGGCGGTCTTCACACGGCAGGACCGGGGTTCATATCTCATCTGGGCCGTTCCCCCATAGTGAGCACTGACTATCCAACTATGCGGTAACAATAAGTCTAGTAAGCCAGAAATGGCAGGCATGACCTAAGAGGTCGTTAGGCCAAGAAAGAAAGAAGAAGTTGTTGCCGTTGCCGACATTTGAGCACAGATAGGCGAAGTTTTGTTTTGAAGGTTCGATCACCTATCTGCACATCACCCCTGCGTAAATCAGTATTTACTAGCAGGGTTGCTGTTGGTGCCACCATTATTTTGGTTTTTGCCTACAACTCGAGGTTCAGGGCCACTTACTCAATCCTTTGATAAGCTACATAGGATAGGCTCAAACCAATGATGTCTATGTCATCAGCGTATACCACGATCTGAATGGACTTCTAGGATATGTTCCCCGAAGTTTTCACCTCCTAGTCTCGGATGGCCCTCTCTAGCCCCAGATGGAATAGGAGACAAACAAGCCCATCTCATCGGCACAGGCCCTTGGTGGTAGCAAAGGGCCCTGAGAGTTTTGCATCCACCTGTACCTTTCGTGTGATACTGGACATTGTCATTCTTACAAGCCTTGTAAGCTTGGCCGGGATTCCAAATCAGCACATTGCGTCGTACAGTTTTACCCTGGCTATGCTATCGTTTGCGGCTTTAAAATCAATGAAGGGATGATAGGAGTGAAGTGCTGCGCCGTCATCTTCAATCAGTTTAATACTGATGGTAGTCATGGGAATGGGACTTTCCCTAATGATACAGGAACTATCAAAGAAGATTCCCAATCACGATATGATCAAATCTTCACCATCCAGCGTATCTTGGAAATGATCTTGGAGAGCACCGACAACATACGCCTTTCGGGACGGCAGTAGAACAATACGTCTACGGCCCGGTACTCACAGACACCTCTGAGACGTAGACTTCGATTTTCAGTGCCGTATGCAGAGAAGAACTTCAATATTTTACAGCAAATTGAAGTATACGCCACGTTATAAATAGATTAGCCTCAGGGTAGCCTATAACACTAGACACACAGCCCGCCCGCAAAGTCGTTTAAGGCGTTCACATTGACCTGATCTGTAAACACCCTGAATAAGCAAGTAAGTTAGTAAAGTGTGCTATTGGAAAATGCCATTTGAAGCAAAACTGTTGTTTATTCAGTACATTGGCCACAGGTATGTGTTATATTGTCACATAATAAACACAACCCAACACCGGTGGTTGCGGGAAATATTGACCTTTATACTCCAGTGTTGTCACGGATCCATTGGCGGTATTGAGAAACGCGCGCGTATCCCGTCGGGTTCGTGGAGTCACACGAAGCAGTGATGAGGGAGGCAACACCGACCAGTGTGTCGATGCGTCGATCTGAAACGACGAACCCAGCACCAAGGTCACCGTTGCACACGTTCGAACGTTGGACGACATCTTCAGCGCAGAAGTGGTTCGGGGTCGTAATTTGATAAATTCCAACACAGCGCGAATCACTGATCACTCGCTGGTGGCCCACCTTCAGGAAGTCGGAGCGGGTTTGTCCTAGTGGGTTAGAAGAAAAAGAAAAAAAAGTTTTACACACAACACACACAAGCACTTCTCATCGACGCTTACCTCCGATTGTATTGAAACCGAATCCGACCACCATGCCTTCTTCATTTTCGTACGGTAGCGTGCGTCCTTGGATGGGCAGCTGGATAGGACTAATCAGTGCGGTAAAGACGACGGGTTGCGGCAGAATGATGAATCCGATATCGTTCGCACGGTTGGCCATGTTGAAGCTTGGATGCGCAACGGCTTGGGTGGACACTTGCATGTTTAGCTGCCCGTACACGGTGCTACCTAGCCCAACTTCCCACCGCACAAAGCCGGCAATGTTTTGGGCCGCCGTCAGAACATGACGGTCGGAGATCAGCGATCCGCCACCAAAGAAACCAGAGTTGCCCGAGTTGAGATACAGCACATAGGCGTTGTAGGGCGTGTTGGCGGCATTTAGTCCGTTAACAATGCGTGGGCTGCGATCCGAGTGTGCCTGACGGTTAAGCAAACCACTTTAGCCACAAAAACAAACACAAAGCAACCACTAACCGAACTTACTTCTTGTGCTGACACGCAGCATAGCACAACGGCCAGGAGTAATCCAACGTATCCTTTCATGATGATGCTGCTGCACGATGATTCTTACGGTGGAGAAAAACGGGTTTGTTCAAGGATCCGGTGTTTGGTCGGATTGGGCAAACTATGGCAAGCACCAGCACCACTCTGTTTGGAGGTCAATTGAAAAATCGGTGCCTTATATACATGACGGCATTTGATGATGGCGTTTCGTTGTCGATCGGTTTTTGGGGTTTTCACGCGATAAGTGGGGTGTTTTGGTGAAACGGTTCCGACGGACGGGGACGGGCAGCTTTTATCAATCATGTTTCCGCCCAAATGTGTAACGGTTCGATATTGTCGCTGTCGAATGTGTAGTTCGAGGATGTCGATAAGAGATCAATCATGAACCAGCACAACACCTGTGGGCCCGTCGAACGAAGAACGTACGGCTGTGTCTTCTACCTGGTACATCGATCGGGCACTGTACGCATGCACTTTCCCTGTGTATAGTGTATAGTGCACTTTCATTCAACCGGTTACTTTCATTCAACTTTAGCTTTTGTACTATCGTACTGTTTAGAAATGGAGTAATAGTACTGACAGGAGTGACAAAAAAAATGTTTTTTTAACTCTTTTTATTCTGTGTCAAACTGTGACATCATCAGCCAGCACACACAGGCCTTGTCGTACGTTAAGCGGCTGGCTGGACTGTTAAGGTGTGACCGTAAATCCATTTCCAAGCAATGATCGATCGTCCAGATTTGAGATGGCGCCCAAGGGAGCCATTAAGCAAGGGATTTGGATGACTAAGTACCCTTGTGTTATGATTGATGTTTTTAGAAGAGCTCCCCCAAATGCATGGTCAATGTGATTGTGCTTTTCATTGCCATAATGCAACCCGATGAGTAACGCACGCTTAGGTGTAGAATGGAGCAAACTGTAACACACATTGATTGTAAAGCGTTTAGCGTTTCTTTCAAGCTGGCTTACGCCTTACGCGGTGGTCGGAGGAATTATTCGGATTAGAGGGGCAAAAAAAGTGGCCCTAATATCGCGTCTTAGCGCATCCTTCTCTGTTCACAGTAAGGACTAGATCAATGTTGGGCTTCAGTGCTGTTTCCAACGTACAATATAGGTGTTTTATATTTATCGATCCGTCTATCCATGTATGCACAGTGCGAAAATGGGAGGCAAAGTAGGGATGTCGGGACAGGTCGTGGATCTTCTTCTTCTAGTTGTTATTGCATCGGCATCGGTGGTGTTGCAGTGGAAGGAGGGGGGAGGGGCAGCGGCGGTGTTTGAGCAAACAGATCGAAGGAATAGCGCCATCTAGCTCACGACGGACGCAAACGCACGCAGGCCTGTGGTTTGTACTATCCAGCTTAGATAGTTCACGGTACGAATGTATCCAGACGGATCACCGGTGCTGCACCCGCGGCTAGATACGAACGACACGATGCCTATCTGTACCCAGCTGCTGTCGTCCTGCTGCATTACCATCGGGCCTCCAGAGTCGCCTTGGCAAACATTTTGGTACGAACGTTCCCAGCCCACTGCGCAGAGTGTGGTGTTGCGTATGATCGACGCACCGTACACGTTCGTGCAGTCAGCGTTGGAAATGATGCGCATGCGCTCGTACTTAAGTATTGTCGATATAGATTGGACAGCTGTGTGTGAGGGAGAAAACGGGAGAATGTGACAGAAGAGTACTCGAGAAGCGCGACCAAGCCGCCACCTACCGTCAGATGTTCGTCCAAAGCCTGAGACCGTCACCTGGCGACCAATGTACAGATCGGCGGGCGAGTGGTTGATCGGTAGTTTGATCGGATAGATCTCCATACTATATGGCACTAGCGAGGGCAACCGGATGAGCGCCACGTCGTTCGTAAGCTTCCACGGATCGAACTCCGGATGGACAAACTTTGTAACCGTGGACATGGTTAGGCGCGCCATATTAAGGTGGATCGAGCCGAGCCCGATCTGGAATACGGTGTAGTCGTTAGTGCAGTGGGCCGCCGTAAGTACCCATTGGGCGTCAATCAGCGAACCGCCGCACACCGTCACCGAGCGTCCCAGCGCAGCCCGGATGGACACTTGCCACGGAAACTGGCCCATCTGTGCGGTCTGCCCGTTGACAACTTTGGCCATCAGTTCGCGCGTCGTCGGCCGTGCATGGTGCCTGGGGATGGGAATGGCGGAGAGCTGTTCTTGAAAATGTTGATAGCACTAGTTCAGAAGCGCATCGGGATGGTTTGCGAGGCGCCTGCAACGTGTTGGGTCGGGTTGATCGTACCTTTGCAGCCGTACCGCTGCTGCTGCTGCTGCTGCACGCTACCTTGCCGATTGTCGTTACACAGACGCACAGTATCACTAGCACCACGGATAATTGGGACCACTGTTTCTGCCTCATCGATCTCAGTGCAGTGTACCATCGGGCCTTGCGATCTTGCACCATGCTGCTGCTGCTGCTGCTGCTGCTGCTACTGCTCTAATGGGTCACACTTACTGGCTGAGCTATGCGGCGCCGTGCTACGTTGCAAGCGGGTAAGCGCGAAACAGAAGGTTTACCGAACGAAAATGGTGAACCAGTTGAAGAAACATTCTTATATCTGTCGCTGTAGGTACTGTGAGGCCTACCCTTCTTCGATTAGATCGGAAATGGGCCCTCACCATTGCCGGGGGTCACAGCAAGTGGAAAAAGTTGTTGTGCAAGCAATCTCATCGTTTCGGACCGATGCTATCGGCACCAGTGGACAGTGGAACACACTCATCGCATACACGGCCGAATGCGATCCGTACACAGGTATCCATTCCGCATTGTCGCTAAAGCTCACTTCGATACAGGCCACAGGTGTGAAGATCAAGTCGGTCAACGCACACCACATACGCACGATGCTCGGTTTTCGGGGTTCCGAACAGAAAGGTAAATAATCCTTTTCGTTTTGGCACCCCCTAACGCAAACCACAGACGATGGGACGGGGCACGTGCTTTTGTGGGATGGGATGGGAAATCAAAAGATTGCTGTGATATGGTTGGAGTATGGCACTATCACTTATCGCGCCCGTATGTCCAACGATGCTATCTTACCGTGTGTGTGATGATGTCTGTAGAATTGGTGATTCTGCTGCTTCCTTTGCTATGCACAACATCTACATACAGGAAGTGCTGGAGACACTTCTACGTATACATACATTTCGCTTGATGTCATGCAACGCTTCCGTTGTTCCGTTGGCTAATGATAAGCAATAGATTCATTTTATATAAAGCTTTTTTTTATTATTGCAGTCCCTACCCCGAACCAAAACAAACAAAAAGAAAAATCTCATAGATCTAAGCTAAGTAACAAAGTAAAACAGAATCTATCAACAGCTACAGTTTTGACGACACATGACGGGGAGTTGTTACTGTTTAAAAGCCAAAAATGGTCAGAGGAGCTAGGCTCGCATGGTATGTAGGCCTCAAAAGGGTACACTATCTCTCAAGTATGCAGTTCTCACAGAGTACGATGCAACAGGGCGTTTAATCGTAGGCAGTATCGTCGTCACGCGGGAGATGCAACGAGACCGCAACAAAAATGAATCAACCATAAAGCTCTCTTGATGGATGAACCTCATTCATTGTGATGGTTGGTTGGTTGGTGGTTGTGTAAGCCAACTTATATAAAACCATTAGTTTTTTTTTCTATATAACGCTGACGCTGAACACACATATCGTTAAATTACAGCTTCATGGATGCTATCTTTCTTTATCGACTGTCGTTAGAGCGCCGTTAAAAGTGTCCCCGCCTAAAGCAGGACGTAAGTAGCGATTCTAAGGCATACGAGGATCTTGCTGCGCGTTCTCCTCATTCCAGTGTCAGCAGTAAGTCTTCTCCCTCCAGCTTCATGCCGCTGCTAATGTCCAGCGTTTTCACAACACCTGCTCGGGGCGACTGAACGACCATTTCCATCTTCATGGCCGACAGTACCACCAGCGGCTGTCCCTTCTCGACGTGATCTCCCACCTTCACCTTAATTTCTGTGAAAAGGTTGCTGCTATAGAATTTGGTCTCGATACACGCACGCTACAACAGTAAGCGCTTACCAATTACGGAGCCTGGCATCGGTGCACCGACTTCATTCTTGTTGCCCTTCGTTGCCTTGGGATGAATGTGCAGCTCCTTTACCGCTTCCTTGTCGCGAATCAGCACCGAGCGCAGCTGGCCGTTAAGCTCGAAGAACACCTCACGCTCACCGTTGGCCGTCAGATCTTCGGCCATGGCTAGCGTCTTGAAGCCGAGCGTTTTACCCTTCTCGATGGTAACCTCGAACTCCTCGCCCACCTTCGGACCGGTCAGGAAGACGCGCGTGTTTAGCTTGTCCACCGGACCGAAGGTATCGCGGAAGTTGAGAAAATCGTTCGTTACTTGTGGATAGAGTGCGGCCGACATGACGTCACGGTCCTGCACGTCCGGATGAGATTCCTGAAGTGTTTTCTTTAGCACATCGAAGTCGAGCGGTGCCAACTGCGCACCGGGACGTCCCTCGATGCGTGGCATATCCTTAAGCACACGCGATCGCAGCGGTTCGGGGAATCCACCATGCGGTGTACCGATGGCTCCCTGCAGAAACTCGACAACCGACTTGGGGAAGGAAAGTTCCTCCGCCCGATCCAGCACCTGTTCCGCCGTTAGGTGATTTTGCACCATAAACTGGGCCAAGTCACCGACCACCTTCGACGAGGGCGTAACCTTAATGATATCGCCCAGCAACAGGTTGGCCTCGCGGTACGCTTTCTTCACATCCTCAAAGAAATCTCCCAGCCCCAGCGAATACGCCTGGAACTGCAGATTCGTGTACTGTCCGCCAGGAATCTCGTTCATGTACACATCCGCATTGCCCGATTTCATGGTAGTGGTACACTCGAACGGAGCGTACAGTGTACGCGTCTGCTCCCAATACGCCGAATACTCGCTAATGTCCGGCAATCCGAGCCCGGTGTCAAGATTGGTGCCCTGAAGCGACGCAACCACCGCTCCCATACTGGGCTGCGAAGTCATGCCGGACATCGAGTCGACCGCTACGTCAACGACATCTGCTCCAGCCTCGGCACAGGCGAGCATCGAAGCCACACCCGCTCCGGAGGTGTCGTGCGTGTGAATGTGAATCGGCACATCCGGGTGTTTCTCGCGAATGGCCGTAATCAGCAGTCTGGGCATCGAGAATCGGAAGGAAAATGACTTAGAATTTTAAAAATTATCGCAACTCACTCCACCCTTACCGTGCCGCCTGTGGTTTCAGCAAACCAGCCATATCCTTGATACAGAGCACGTGCGTTCCTGCCTTGACCAACTCATCCGCCAGGTTGGTGTAATATTTCAGATCGTACTTTGTCTTCTTCGGATCGCTCACGTCCCCAGTGTACGAGATAGCGGCTTCCACCACACCACCAGCATTACCGGCCGCTTCCATACCGAGGATCAGGTTGGGCAGATAGTTCAGTGAGTCGAACACTCGGAAAATGTCCATTCCACATTGCACCTACAGTAAACAATGATGATGTTGTTGCAAAGCAAACGTTCATGACCGGACATTCTACATTTCTCCGAGCGCATATTACTCACCGACAGTTCACAGAACTTGTACACCACATTGTCGGGATAGTTGGTGTATCCGACCGCGTTCGCACCACGCAACAGCATCTGGAAGGGAATGTTGGGAATCTGCTTGCGCATTTCCTCCAACCGTTCCCATGGGCACTCGTGCAAGAATCGAAGCGCTACGTCAAACGTAGCACCACCCCAGTTTTCGAGCGAGTACAGATTGTTAAATTTGTGCGCCACAAAGGGCGAAATCTTTAACAGATCGTGCGTTCGTACACGGGTGGCTAGCAGCGATTGATGCGCATCGCGGAACGTCGTGTCCATGAGGAGAAGGCTTTTCTGCTGGCGCACCGCCTTGGCGAATCCTTCCGGTCCTTGCTCTTGTAGAATTTGTTTGAAACCACGCGGTGGCTCTGTAACTGTTGGTACATAATTACTATATGCTCCTAATAAGACCATTGAGGGGGGCATTGAGTGGTGGTTCGAGATGTTCGAGTTCGATGGTAGAAATAGAATTTACAACAAAAAAAAACGAATCATTGCTGTGTATACAGTGTACAGTTGTGGCAATTGAAGTATGTACTTTGACGCAATGCAGTAAGCGTAACTTAACTTTAGGTGTAGGTGTATTTAATTCATAAAATCATGCAAGCTTGATTCTTTAATAATGTTACACAGAGATCTGTGTCTGTATGTTAATTTTAAACATTTTCTAAAATATCAGCATCAATTAATTGGTAATTTTTTTTTATCATAGACTGCCGAAAAGCATTATCTGTTAAGTGCTACCAAGCACAAACATGCACTGCACACCCACCGATAATACCGTAAAGCAGTTAGTTGATAGCTTGTCCTTGTGATTGAACAATTTAATCCATTTTGCATACACGTATGTATTAGTGTTGACAATATTGTTACAGTTTAGCAACTGTTGAAGCAGTTGATGAATGGTTCTGTTTCATTTCTGTTGCGCATAGTTATGGAACATGGTTTCGTTGCATATGCATTTGCTCGTGTGTGTTTTTTGTTGGTGTGTGTGTGTATGTGTAACATGTTAATCCCAAATTTTGAATGTTGTTTTGTGTAAGAGTCGTTTTGTTTGGCATATAGTGTGTGTGTATCATGTGTACAGGCAATTAGCATCTTATAAAGCTACTTTTGTTTTGTTTTGTTTTGTTTTTCTTGTTTGGTTTTGATATTCAAGCGGAGCGAGAGAGACAATGTACCTTTTCTTGTACCCTCTTCTTCCTCGGCCAGTGCCTCCGGCGAGAGATCTAGACGGTGAATGTTTCACATTTCCACGAGAGTGCGTTTGGTTTTGCGGAAGTGTGATAGCAAAGGTGGTAATTTGTATGGTTTGGATTGCAAATTGGAAAGCAGCACACACCGATCATCGTGTCATATAGTTGTTGTAGTCGTTGTCGTCGTGTTGTCAAAACCCGATTTGTTGTACATGGCCGTTCATTATATTATAAACGGGATTCGTTAATCAACACACAATTAAATTCAACAGCACCACACGTACGGTTTAACAAAATAAAAAGAAAAGTTGTGGCAAAAAGAAGAAAATATATGAAAAAAGAAACATTTTGTTGAAGCAATTAGGAATAATATACAACAATAAGTCACACAACAAACAGAAGAAAAACAGACATAAGAACATAAAACAAAGTTCACAACGCTATGCCTTTTGGACGGCGGCTCAGCAGTAATGGTGCCTAAATGCTTACGATCATCAACATCAACACTTACCCAACGGTAGCTGTGGCACGTGTGGTTGCACTTCGGCAGGCTTAAGCTTCGTGGCCAGTGGCGTGGTTGGACCATTTACCAGGACCTCTCCCAGATAGTTTAGCAGCTTCTGGGCACGGTTTTTCGATTTGGCAAAGCGGAACAGTTGTGGATGCTCATCGATAAAGTATGTGTCCAGGACACCGTTTAGGAATTTTTGATTTTCAAGCACATTGAGCAGGAACGGAATGTTTGTTTTAACGCCACGGATACGGAACTCACGCAGCGCACGGTTCATCTTGGCGGCAGACGACTGTAGATCGGACGCGTGTGAGATGACCTTCACCAACAGTGAATCGTAGTACGGTGAAATAATGGCACCGGCGTACGCTGACGCACTGTCCAATCGAATGCCCATGCCTTCACCGGAGCGGAACACCTCCAGACGGCCCGTGTTCGGTTGGAAATCGTTTGCCGGATCTTCCGTCGTAACACGGCACTGAATGGCATATCCCTGGGGTTTAATGTTTTCCTGCGTGTAGCCAAGCTCCGGAAGGGTCATACCTTCCGCCACACGAATCTGTGACTGTACCAGATCGATGCCGGTAATTTCCTCGGTCACGGTGTGTTCCACCTGCAGACGGGCATTGACTTCGATGAAGTAAAAGTTGCCCGATTCGTCGCACAGGAACTCGACCGTACCTGCGTTTTCATAGCCAACGTGACGCGCCAACCGGACGGCGTACTCTGTCATCTTGTCCCGTACCTCGATGGGCAACCGTGGGGCTGGAGCGATTTCAACCACCTTCTGATGGCGTCGCTGTACGGAACAATCACGCTCGTAGAGATGTACGACGTTGCCTGCCTTGTCACCGAGCAGCTGCACCTCAATGTGACGCGGACGCTCAATGAACTTTTCGATAAACATTGCCCCGTTGCCGAATGCGGCCTTCGCCTCCGAGCTGGCACGCAAGAAGTTGTCTTCTACTTCGTCCATTTTACGAACCACGCGCATACCACGACCACCTCCACCGTACGCAGCCTTGAATATGACGGGTAGACCATGCTTGCGGCAAAACTCTACTGCCTCCTCTTTGGTAGTGACCGGTCCGTCTGTGCCGGGTACGATGGGAACTCCCGCTTCGATGGCAGCTTTACGCGCAGCCACCTTGTCGCCCATCTGTTGTACAACTTTTGGCGAAGGTCCAATGAACCGCAATCCCGCATCGATGACGGCTTGGGCAAAGTCCGATCGTTCGGACAAAAATCCATACCTGAAACAACAAAATGCGCCATGTGAGTTCTAAAGCTTTCGCAAAGCCGATATGAAACGTTTTTCGTACGCGCAATACATACCCGGGATGGACAGCGTCGACATCATTTTCCTTGCACACTCGAATAATTTCCGGAATGTTCAGGTACGCTTCAACTGGGGCCAGACCCTTTCCCACTATGTACGATTCGTCTGCCTTTTGACGGTGCATGTGCATTTTGTCCTGTTCGGAGTAAACGGCAACGGAACGGATGCCCAGCTCCGTGCAGGCACGGAACACTCGAATGGCAATTTCACCACGATTCGCGACCAGCACGGATCGTATGGGTTTGTACTCGACTTGGCTGGCAAAACCATTCTTACTGATGGCCCACAGCCGGGCCCGATTGGATCGGCGCAGCCCGGCTACGGCGAGTTGAGCGCTAAACAGCTGCATTTTGTCTCTTAACGACCTAATCTATGCGTTGACGATGGACGGTGCTTTCAAAATCCCGATTTCGCTAGATAAAAAGATAAGAAGAAAATATTTTGAAAACAAAAATTAACGAACAATTTCATAGGCCTCTATGATTGATTTTTACTAGTAATGCATGATTTTGTTGCGAAGACAACCATCTGAAATACCTGATTAGGTGAGTTATTTTGGAATTAATAACTTTTTCAAAGGCTAATTCCTGATTCTCACTAGAATTTAGTAAGGTCTTAGTATTGCAATTTCTGGCTTCCTTGGCTTGATAATACACGTAGGTTATCAATATGTTTTGCTTACGAAAGGATGACCAAACCATCCACACCAAAGCTCATGCATGGTTCGTCGTTTATTCCATGCATAGAGTGTCAAATTTTGGGGGATTAGATTTTTTAGGACCCACGTAAATTTTATATAGAGAAACATTGAAATAAAAACCAATGTGGCTTGCTCGTATCTGCCGGCAAATGTATGGGTGTACGGGCAAACAGACTTTAACGAAAAAGCGGCAATTTTCAAACATAACATTCTCCATGATTAACAAACTGATAACGCGCGTAATTGGTTGTGAAAAGATCCATTTTTAGATATGCAAAGTCATTCATTTTAGATAAGCTAAAAAGTAAGATTGTTCTGTTTCTTCTTAGGCACTACAATAACCGCGAGAGGTTTTGGACTGCAAATTGTAGATTCCTTGATTTTATGTTACTCGTAGATGGATAGTCAATTTTGCGAATACTTTGCTGGGATTTGAGCCCGGTCATGTCGTGTTACCAACTGGCGCCGCTACCAATGGACCACGCCAGATAAACGACAAGCGATAATAAGCAATACACCGATAAGAACATATGGAACAATTGATAGGCATAGAAACAAATCTCAAATGGATCAAGACAGGGCGGACTGTCGCCAATTGATGCCGGATTGCGCGCTTTCCTAAGCCGTATGTTATCAACTATATCACCATTCCACACATTGCCGGTGTTGCAAAAACGTGCGTTTGTAAAAAGGTTATGTAATGGTTCTTCTTCTTCTTCTTTTGTCACTACACTTCAAAGAAGTGGCTTGCCTTGACTTGATCTTACTCGTAGCTGCGAACGGGGAGATGGTTCAGACGGGATTCGATACCCGGTCCTGTCGTGTCGTGTAAAGACCGGTGCTGTTGTCACGTTCTGCTACCGGAATCCCTCTAATGCATTGGTTATTACCATAAAAAATGGAAAATATGTAAATTTATGTGTGAATGGCTAATTTCAACGGAAATATACGAAAATTATTGTTCAGTTAATCAACAAACTAGGCTATATAGTCAACAAGATGAATACGTACATACATTAGAAATTCGCTAACCGTTCGTTACAGTTCCAAAGTGCAACATGGCATTTGTTTTGGTACTCGTGTTGTTGATAACCTAGGGCATTCTTAGGTAATCAATGCTGGGTGGTTTTAATAACAAACTTGCTATTTTGTAAGAATCAAGGCGCAAATACACTTGTACAACAGCAGCAGGCACCATTTTGTTGAATAATTTTGTGGTTTATTGATTTACTGACTTAAATATGGCAAGCCTCAATCAGGTATCAGCCTATAATGTTGAGCTGCCAGAGCGTAGAGCTATTTAGGGTATAAAGTTTTACTCAATCAATTTAATAAGTGGACAAATAATAAAAATGACGTATTGACATGAAGGTCTCGTGACAAATCGTCTCGTGAACCATGTGGTTCTGGTGACTGTTGATCAAGCAAACAAATTTGAATTTTACCAAATCAAACAATGATACCTTCAAATATGTGTTTCAAAGCCTTGTTCGCCTGAAACCTTTAATAGTGCAATAAATAAAATGAAAAAAACTCGAAAAAAAAACGTTCAAAATTATGTCCATCCAGTGCTGGCCCCTACCATCCATCACACGCACGCACTGTATCATTGATCGAATCGGAGACTACGATTGGTAGTGATAACGATTGTGAACCGTGGTGTGTTACTTTCATAAATAAACTGCATTAATGCCTTGAAAGTATCAGTTGAAATTGATTAGTTATGATTAAACACGGCGGTCAATTCATTGCCACCACAAATGCGCGGGGGTACTAGGCAGCAACAGCATTATTGACAGCAGCACGGTGGAAAAGTAGGTTGAATTTCGAATTGAAAAACAGTTACGGATTTTAATCGTTATCAATGACACACACACACATATAAAATAAATGTACATTGATCACCACAGCTACTATATTCAGCTATGAGTGGCTGGAGGAAAACTGTGTCTGAACCTTTTCGTCTCATGTTGCAGCAGTCTTTCCTTCCTTCCCTCGTTATATTACTATACTACCCTACCGGAGGCACATAACCTTCATTTGTCCGATGATAGACTCATAATGGCTCGAAATTTTATTGCCATTTTATTACTTTCCATTTTCGGTTGAACCTACGTCGGTTGAAAATGGCCTTTCTATGATTGCTTTGATTAGACTTATTTTTTTAAACTTAAACGAATTGGCATTTTCGAAGTAGGCGAAAACTGACAAGTTATTTTTTAGTCACAAAAACAAACATCATGCAGTACAAAAATAATAGTACCCAATCCAGTTTCACATCCTGTTTGATTGGAGTAAGTGAAGTGAATCAGACGAGTATTTAATTTCTTAAACTTTCAACCAACCAACGACGGTTTAGCACGACGCTAGTCGCCTTGCATCGTGTTCTCTCACTAGCAAGAGTTTTGGCAAAAGTTCCTTTCGAAATATTCCATGCTACCACATTCTGCGTATTGACTTTCAAGCTCACGATTAGCTTCACCAAAGACACCACAGGCGGCACCATGTTATCTGCACAGCACGCATCCATCACAAATCACATCACCCGTGTGTAAAAACCTGTTGTTAGTCTCGTACTTTATTTCGCGACGTGGACGTTGAACTCCACACGTACACGTGCTGTTGCTGGTAGTAGTGAAAATCTTAAAAAATAACCTCCTATTTGACAATCGTTCGATCGAAGGTCATCCCCTCCGACAGGCCTATGCGTGGCGATGGCGGGTCAGGCGCAAAAGTAAACAAAACCATCTACATCAGAAGTTAAATAATCCAGAATGCAGCTTTAAAAAAACACATGAATACGTTCGGTGGAAATTGTACTGCGTCGATTGAACGCTATGTGCGTATCTCTATGCCGAGCGGTGGCATTATCAGGGTAAATGTTTACACGCATCACATAGAAACGCGAATCGTGCGGCTGTCACGAGGGAGAAAGGTGGACAAAATTATTACTGTGCACCTTGCTGCAGTGTGACATTGAAACGGCGAAGAATTGGGGTCAACTGGTTTCTTTTGCTGCCTGCCTGCTTGTACCAACTTAATGAGGCAGCAGGCAGCAGGCAGCAGAGCGTTCATGCATTGGGCCTTCCCGCACACATATCTTAGTAATACGAACGAGAAGAAGCACATCAAAATCTCTTCGCGGCGTGCGGTGCGAAACCCTTTGACTGCCGTTGTGATTTCCACTGTACTCATCGCTAACACTAACACCACCTAGCAGCAGCAGTTTTTCTCCCGACCGTATCTTACTAAACCATGGCGCGATGTTCGTTCGATCGGCACCCCGGTCCCGAATAAAGACGGATGGTGGCTTCACGCGTATTACGCAATGTACTAAAGAACCATTCGCGTCGGCCAATTGATACTCGATGTCGAAGAAAACAACCGACCAAAATGCAACAAGTCACAGCACACTTTGACGCTTTTAGCTCTGGTAAATTATCTGACAAAGTAAGCGCGTACCACCACCTTACGCCGGTATGCCAGCGTCAGCTATGGATTGTTTACTGTTTTATGCACTAAATAAAAGAAAACAGCTCATTTCGATAGACACAACTGCACACGAAAAGTCCTTAAACACTCGTTTTACTTGACATCAGTTTATTACCATGAGCAAAATTGCGCTACGCTGAACAACAGCCTGAAGAGGCACAAGACGGACGCTTTTTTCTTCGATACAGCGATGCCGAACACCGATTCCACCGCTACCGTCCTATGTACTGAATGCTAAACACGACGCAGCGGCTCCATATGTCCCGCGAGAGGCAGCTGATTTCATAGCGTGCGTGTGATGTCTGTCACTGTGTGTGTGTGTGTGCTATGCGTGCAACTAAAAGACACAAACTGCAGGAGTGTCCAACTCTAGAATTGAGGAGCTACATGATCGGAAAATTTATTTTGTGAGCAACATGTGTAGCATATTTTTTTAAATTAACATCTTATGTAACATACTAATTTCACTTGATTCAAATCAAAATCGGGTTCGTAGATTAGAAATGCGTTTGTCTGATTTTCCAAGCATTTAAAATTTAGTATAAGATTTTTGTGAAAAAAACGGTAATGCTTTTTCCTGTGTATGGGTGACCTCTACAGCTACAAACCTTTGAAGGGCAACATCGTGTACGTTGATCATTTTTAGCTCATCGAAAACTAACGTATGATTTGGCCAAATGCCATGTATTTACAGACGCGACCAGTCGAACCTTTCGTACGTTGATTTTTCCAGCGCAGAACAGCAAATACACATTCCTTTGCTTCCATGCTTCATAGATTCTGGTCTCTGTTTTACTAGCAGAATGGTGGTAGCTCGAGACCACATTAAAAACAATCTTGCTTTTCTTGGTTTAGCAAACTGCTAGGAGCAGTTAGCGTCAGTTAACGAATTGTTGGATTTATTTTCGGAACGTTCCGTTGACTGTCCTGCAACAAACTAGTCTGTCCAGCAGACCAACAGTCTGTCGTGTATAAAAGACGTTAGTCGCTAAACCAAGCAAAAGTCCTTACTGCAAGAAAACGATCCGAATATGATTTGACGCCTTCTATATGGAAACGTGATATCGTTTTCACTATCGCATCGAACTGCGAGAGGCATGCATAAATGCGAAAGTAATTTTGTCAATCCAAATTCAAATACTTGTTAGATTAAATAATTAATTCAAAAATAGTATGTATGAAGGGAAAGCCTATAGTTGCTTTCTTGGAATTCCACGAGATGTTAAACAAGTGATTACATGAGAGACTTTCCAAGTCACCCTGAATACAACTGCTTCGAATGATCATCAAGAAAGTGCGTATTGTGTTAACGAATATCGGAAAAATAATTTGCAGATTCCTCACATCACCCCGAAGTACTCGGATTGCCTCAGCAGAAATGGAAGCCCCCCGCTTCAAAATAGTGGACATCGAAAGATGACTGAAAGGAATGACATGATTTACTTTAGCGATAGTATAAAGCCTAAGTAGCGTGTGGCCTAGTCTTAGAAGTTCTTCAATTAGATCGGCCACGTTCTTATCAATGGAAGGCACTTTGGCGTACACAGACCACAGAAAATATGAGACAGAAATATGAGTCGAATACGTAAAACAGAATAAAAAGCACTCACTTAACCCACGGGACATCCACTCGGCTATCACGACAGGATGAAAAAGCGAAGTAGGATGTTGATCATTTGAGTCGCCCAGATCGACAGATTACCGAATCGATGTCTATCACTTAGCAGCCGGACCGACTAATAGCGTTACGGTATCGGCCTCCGCTGTATCTAATCACAATCGGGTGAAACAAGCTTTGAAGAGTCGGATATGCAAGCAGCTACTACGAAGCGATTTCCTTCGCAACATTGGTTCTTCGGCCTCTTGATAGGCAACTTTGAAAGCATCCTTTAAACCAGGATCTTCGAACAAACCTCCTTGCTTGGGATGAAGCCTTTCTGTGCTAACTTCAGTTTTACAGATGGGGACTTAAAAATATGTCCTTACTAAATATGTCACTATCACTTCATCACTTTAGCTGATTGTTAGGCCTCCTATTTCAGTAAGATCTGCTCGTAGCATCGCATCCTGTGAAAGGATTATTTGATATGGAAACACATTGTATATTGAACAAAAGATTAACTTAGCTCTAAAGTTAATTTGTTAAAAAAATCGCATCAAAAACCCATAGTTTTAAAGAGAATTTTTGTGAATAAATCTTTTTGATAGAATGAAATCATTGTAAACTGTTTGTTTTATTGTTTTAGAAGCATAAAAAGCAACAGTTAGAATGAACAAACAAACGGCATAGCTGTTTCCCACACGATTTCTTACGTAGGTGTTTGTTGTTTTTTGTACCATTCAAACGATCTGCTCAATGTCAATGGTGTTATTTGAGATTCAATGACCTAGCCCAAGTTGTATGATAAATTCACACGCTTTATTGCTTGGAATGTGAAGTGTAAATTAAAGTTATTTCATGTTATTGTTGAAACCTTTTCCTTATCCACTCAGCAATGTAGCACTTTGATCTATTTTTAGATGTTCCATCTAAAACACACCAACATGCTGTTGTATCTAAGCTCGCTAACAGGAAGAAGCTATTGATACTGTTGTGTGTGCTAAGTGATAAATGGGTTGACCGGTTTGAACACGTTGCCAAAATCATTTCCATTAACTTTCAGGCATTTGGTGGTACACTTTATAGCAGCACGAAGATTATAACTATACGAGCTGGAAATAAACCGTACCGAACCGCTGACGAACGACGGTAGACAGGATAAGGGCACAATAAACCGCGATAATAAGAGTAAATGAGAGAGTTCGCATGAGAAAAAGAGGTGGAAAAAAGAATAGCTGCGGTTGTTGCTGCTGATCTACTGCTTCAAGAACCAACCAACCGACCAGTCAGCGAGGCAGCAAGCTAGCCAGCCAGCCAGCCAGCCGGTCAGCCGTGCAAGATAGGGAAGATGGAGCATGGATCGTCGCAAAACGGTGTGTAAAATGGATACAAAACAAAAAGCAAAAAAAAAAAAACACACACATAAAAGCTACGCAAAATGTTGCCTTAATGAAGAAAAGAATGAGATACAGAGCAGAGCACTAAAACAAAAGCGTGGAAACAAAAAGGCCTCCAAAAACAGTGGAGCGTAGCTCATTTCATTGGCAGCCCGTTTATCGCAACGATAGCACGTGCTACGCTGGTGCTGTCCCGTCTTCCATACGGGCTTTGGTACGGTTTTGGGTGTCAGGTGCTACTGATCTGAAGATTGTTGAGTCGAGTACAAGGCAAAGCAAGCAAAGCGATCTTGGATAATTGAGAGTGATGATGCCTAACCCGGAAAACTCATGTGTTGTGCCACAGTAGTGAGTGATACGTATCGGACGGCTGTTGATCAACAGGTTTCGCGCCGTTGTGCTCAGTGCTTTAGATGAGCAGGAGAGTGAATGTGAATTATTGTGCACCCTAGCAGATAGCCGAAACATCGATACACAATGCAGTGGACGACGTGAGTATTGGCTGTTGGTGGGAAGTGTAATACTATAAGCTGGAAATAAGTGATAAATGATAGAATTTGTAATGTCGTGCCATTGTCCAAATGGTTATTAAACACCAGTTGAACAATGCGTGCATCCTGAAACCAGTACCGTGGTTCGGTAGAGTATCGCTACACTCCACTGCACTACAACACGTCGCGAGCGGGAAGATACTGAAAGATCATTGACTGACCATGTACTTGAACAGAGCTTAAGAATTTTCATTTTGTGCACATGTACTTTAAGTGATACTTTACCCGTTTATGCTACAGTACAATTGTTTATGCTTCTGTACCGCCCTTCTCCCACTAGCTCTTGTCCGCAAGGCCAGGCCCATTTGCATGTCCTTTACGTTATTATTTTTAACTGTCGTACGGGCAATATGAGCGGTTGCCAATCAAGATTGGTTGTGTGTACACACACGAGCCCGAGATTTACAAAATGTCAGAAAGTTATTACCCTTAAAACAGGTTGTGCATAATGGTGGGTGAGATAAAATCGTAATTTTGCCGCTGTACGGGCAGGATGCTGCTGATTCGTTGCTACCCTTCCTTTAGCAACCAAAAGTGCACTGTTGTGGCTGTGTGCGTCATCAGCAATTACATATTTTGGAGCTGGCACGGGGATGTTAACAACCGGTGTACATACAGTCCTTACATTTGCTTATGTTATGATGAGCCGGGCCATACATTGGGTTGTAAATATTGATCACCGTTACCATTTATCAATCGCTTTTTTCATGTCATTGTATTGTGTATTAGTTGCTTCAATACTGGATGTTTTGGTAATGTGTGCCATAATATAATTTGCACTCACATTTGCACTTTGGTAATTGGAGCATAGGAGATATTTTCACACACGGGTAAAAAGTGCAGTTGATGTTTGTTTGTTCAGATGGGCAACGCATTTTCCATCGATAGGATTAGTTAATTCGCATACGCACAAGCACAGACGCACATATAAAAATTCAATAAACAAATAATTAACTTTTTTGTGTTTCTAGCCCACGCTTGTTATGGATACCGATTTACCTAATGAGTGTGGTTCAACTGATTACGGGACAGTTTAAAATTGTGAACCTTGTGAACGATGCCAATCTCACCTTCCCATCCAACGCAACCTCTAGAAGCGTAAACTTTGTGCAGATTAAACCAATACTAATGGTCAACAGCTCCACATCTGCCGAACCACCTACAAAGTCAACGAACGATACGGCTAGAGCATTACAGCAAGAGATGGTTGCAAATAAATTCATCAAACTATCCATCGTCAATTCAACGACCACTGGTAACAAAACACGTGATCGCAAAATCCAACAAACAATGCGCACCAATGCGCGCCAAAACGAACTACCTGTTGGGGACTGGAGTAAAACGGCAGATCGACCGTTGACAAACATCGGTAAATTTGCCACCGTTGTTGGATACGCTAAGAGGAGTAAAATTCGTTCGACCTCACGGACAGACGAGCCGGAGAATTCCATCACGCCAGTTGCAGCTGAATCTTCGGGCTCTAAGGTACGGCGGCACAAGTATCGTAACTTCAAGTCTCGCTGCCGTTGCGAACGTATATGGAACTGTGCTAGGTTACAAATATCGGTGGCACGCTGTGCACCTGATTATTTTATGTGCTGCTTTTGAGACGAAGGTCACCGTAACGCCTTACCAATAAATATGTCGAGAGTGTAAATGTTGTATTAGATTTGTTATAACTAAAGTTAAATTTTAATCCACAGATAATGATCTAACATCGCTGATCTTCAACCGCAGTTCTAGTATTGTGGAATATTGTGCATCAAACTGGTGCTTACTTTCATACCGCGAAAAGGATATCACATTGATTAGAGCAGCACTTTATCACAGAGATTTCCGTATATTGTTCAGCATTCTGTACCAGCTTTTAAAAAATACATGGTACTCTTGGATGTGGCAAGCAGGAACCGTGATAGAAAAAAATTGAAATGTAAACTATGACGTAGTCGTTGAGGACCAGCGTCAGCTAATAAGAACCAAACGAAGGCTTTTGGAATATTCAAAACCATTCAGTGGCGGACCAAACGGTGGGCGGAGTAGGCTGCCGCCTAGGGCCCCGAAAAATGAAGGCCGTACAAAGGTTTGTACGGAGTACTCTGGCCCAGATAATGCTCTATCACGAGCATAGACCGGGACTTGTGCTTCCGTTCTATATCGAGGTGTCCAAAGGTCGGATCATGTACGGAGTACTCACGCCTGGATAATGTTCAATCAAACATAGACCGGGACTTGTACTTTCGTTCACGATCGAGGTGTCCAAAGGATTGTAAGGAGTACTCACTCCTGGACAATGTTCAATCCAACATAGACCGGGACTTGTGCTTTCGTACATGGTAATTAGTGTTGGAGTTATGTTCGAGGTACTCACACCTGGATAATGTTCAATCGAACATAGACCGGGGCCTGTGCTTTTGATCAACAGTTTATCAGTCTAGCCAACTGTAAACTAAGACCAGCGATCTGATACCTATGGTCTTCATGTTAAGAACACTAATAGTGTTCTCGGAGTATATCATAATTAGGTTTATTAGTTTGTGGAATTGTCTCTACCTAATATGATATCAAATTGAGGCTTAAAGCTATTTACGGAAGGGCACCACTAAGTAGTGGAGCTTACAGTGGTCCCGTTGGAGGGCTGATAAACACGCTTGTAATCCATCACACACACTATAAGTCAATTTCGAGTACAACCATGCAAACAAATCGCAGGACGTGAACATGCTATAATTATAAGTGAAATGCTTGTCTTTCTAAGAAAAGAGCGGGGCCAGGCATTCAAGTTAAGGGTGAGCGCCCGGTCATCCTTAACAAGCATGCAATCGTACAAAGTAACGTGGTTGCATGTCTGATAATTTCGTCTGTTAAGGCAAAGCGTTCACAAGTGCCTGGGCAACACTTAAAATGTACGTACGATAGCAAGTATGTTACGGTTACGGTTAATAATTAACAAATAATAAAGTTTATTTTCGCTTAAACAGCCACAAATAAGCACAAGAGTGAGGTGCATCAAAACAAACAGAATCCCATCTATTGATGAAGTATTTTCACCGGGGCCTAAAGCGACCGCTACGATGACGTTTCACGAGCAAAAAAATCCAGAGTTGATGAAATTTATCAGCGCCGCTTTTGCCAGACGTCAAATTACGTGGCTAGGACAACAAGCCTGAATTAACAACAAAATGAATTTTATACTAAGTTTTCTCGTATTTTTCCTGCTGCAATGTGTTGCACACATAAACGGTTACTTCATCACTGTGGATCCACATTCGGAAGAATGTTTCTTCGACCGAGCGGAAGCGGGAACAAAGTTAGGTAGGTAAAGTTAACGTGACGGTACACCACACGAGTTTCGGTACAGGCTCTCCAGGATCTATTGTATACTGAGCTGCTGCTTTTTGAAACATGTTGCAGGACTTATGTTTGAAACAGTGGAAGGTGGTTTCCTCGACATTGAAGTACGCATCAGTGGCCCGGACCAAAAAGTCATATATCAAGGCGAAAAGGAATCTTCCGGAAAGTATACATTCTCCGCTTATGAGACCGGGATCTATCACTACTGCTTCAGCAACAAAATGTCTACGCTCACACCGAAGGTAGGTTGAAATGGTATATTTATCAGTAGCTGCATAACAGTCACTTGCTTTGTGGACGTACTCATCATCCGATTCGTAATAGGTGGTCATGTTTTCTATGGAAATCGGAGATGCTCCGAAGGGAACTGTAGGAGCAGTAAACGAAGGTGAAGCCGGTCACACCAAGCTGGAAGATATGATTCGTGAACTGTCCGGTACACTGACCAGTATTAAACATGAACAAGATTATATGCACGTAAGTATTGTGATGAACAATTTATTTATTTACGAAACGTTAATCAATTCGATTTCACCTGCAGGTGCGTGACCGTATCCATCGATCAATCAATGAAAGTACCAACTCCCGGGTCGTAATGTGGTCCTTCTTCGAGGCTATTGTGCTCATAGTCATGACAGTGGGGCAAGTGTATTATCTCAAGCGATTCTTTGAAGTGAAGAGAGTGGTTTAAATGGAAAAAATATAACTCGAAATACCAACTGAAATGTTTGCATCCTTCGTTACAAATGATCCGCGACCTTCATTCGACAGGAGTGCGGTGCCGCCGATTTTTGTGTTCTTTCATGTCAGTTAATAGGGATTATACTAGCGCATGCTAAAAGCGTTTGAATAATAAATTTTCGGGAGATTTTCCGCGCACTACAGAGGAACCACAGACCTTTGGCTATTGAATCAAGGTATTTATATGCTTGGTATATTGGGCGTCTGACATTTTGGCTGCGTCTGACATCCGGATTTTGTCGGATGGTGCTCTTGTCAAAATCTTCTACACACACCGTCTCATTCCTTCATATCCACTCCCTTTGCTTGCAACGAAAGATCACGGATGAACGAGCTACTATACTAGGCAAAAATCTTCCGAAGAGTTTATTGTGCGCGTTCGTTCATTAGTGTCTTTATCGCCGCCGTACTTTCCCAAATGGCTTCTATTCTTCGACGGTCGAGCCACCTTTTGGCCGAAATTGCAAGCAAATCTTCACCAAAGGTGAGTACCAAATGGGATTGAATCATCCACCTCGGAGAGTACGTCTATTCTACGTTATTAGATTTTTGTACCGGAGTGATATTTTATGTAACGGATGATGACCGTGAATCCGTGCAGCGTCGCAGGCCAGCCAGGCCAGTACATTGTAATAGATATCATGGGTATAAATAGAACGATTAGGAGCGTATTAGAAAGTTTCTACGCTCGCCGTGCCTGTGTTGATTCGGTCCAAAAGCAGCGAAAGGTGGTGTACTGCAATGGATTATGCAATGTTTTCGTTGTTGAGAGACGACAGCCTGTGTTCCACAAATGGACTAGTGCAATGCAAAAAAAAACTAGTTTGACTACTTTGCTCTAGTATTGACAACTACGTCATAAAACGGAACCCTCAGTTGTTTGTCTACCGACCAGGTGGCCTTTTGACTCTGCACGAACAAAACCTGACGTCACAAATCATGTGTTAAAATGTGTACAATTGTGTGACGTCTACCGGAAGAACCAATTGCAATCAATAAAACAATTACATTTGATTCGATCTTTTAGGTACTTGCTAGTGGATGCCAGAAGCGCCACCTAAACGTACAGGAACACGTATCGTACTCCTTCCTAAATGAAGCGGGAATCCCGACGCCCAAGTAAGTAAACCGGTATGTTGTGAATGATCAATTAGATGCTGGAATAATGATGCATTTTGTATGTAAATAATTTGCCGTCACACCAAACAAATCCACCAGCGCATCATCAGTGGCAAATGCTGCTGATAGCAGGAACTGTAACTGATTGTGTCTTATCGCACGGGAGGGTTAAGTCGAATTGTAAACAAAACCCACATCCAGCTATCACCTTTGTTCTTCCTATGTTGCAAGCGTTTACTATGAACTCATTATTCACCGTTAACCCCTGTGTCGTATCAGTGCACGGTTTTGTTGTTGTTGTTGTTGTTTGACGTTCCTTTAAGTTCAAAGTACACTTATATGCTGTATATTTTACGTCCTTTTTACAGATTCGGAGTAGCAACTTCTGGAGCGGAAGCTAAAAAAATTGCAACCGACCTTAACACTAAAAATCTGGTGCTGAAGGCCCAGGTGCTGGCAGGTGGCCGTGGCAAGGGTAGCTTCAAGAATGGGTTGAAAGGAGGTGTTCGGGTGGTGTTTTCGTAAGTCTCAATCACCACAGTAACAAAGGTGTCCTTTCAACAGCCTAACTTTGCTTTCCCATTTTAGACCACAGGAGGCGGAAGACATTTCAAGCAAAATGATTAACCAATTGCTAGTCACGAAACAAACGGGTGCGGCGGGCCGTATCTGCAACTCGGTTATGGTGGCCGAACGTAAGTTTCCTCGGCGCGAATTCTACTTTGCCGTCATGATGGAGCGCGCATTCAACGTATGTGTTGATGTTGGATTTGTACTCGCTGTACGTGCCAAAGTTCGATTAAATTGCGAAAGTTCGCCTTCGTTTATCTCTGCTAGGGTCCCGTGCTGATTGCATCGTCACAAGGAGGTGTTAATATTGAAGAGGTTGCCGCAGAAAATCCAGATGCCATCGTGTACGAACCAATTGACATTAACAAAGGTCTGCAAAAGGATCAAGCCATCCAGGTGAGAAGCAAGTGACAGGTGCAACACGATGCAAACGATTACACTGTGATACTAATCACCCGTGTATGTTTATTGCAGGTGGCTAAAAAGGTTGGCCTACAGGATAAACTCGAGGAAACGGCTAAAATGCTACTCAATATGTACGATTTGTTCGTGAAGAAGGATGCCCTGCTGATTGAGATTAACCCATACGCGGAGGATGCTGCAGAAACGTGTAAGTACTAATGATGTATTCGTAGCCAGAGGAACGTAATATTCTAATGCACTGTCTTGATTTTACATTAAATCAAAAAAGGTAAAGGACTTTGGTCTTTCCAAAACAATGATCAGCAATGTTTCGAATACGTAAATAGATACTTCTCACTGTCGAATCGCAGCATCTTAATTTCAACCATAATCCGTAGTGCTATGCTACGGCTAAACCGTTCTTATTGCATAAAAAATGCGTAGTACTCATTCATCAATGGTGTTAATAACAGTTTTGGATTCATTTACAATAATTTCGTTTCACTAAATCATATTTAAATCTTCTAAAGTTTCGTGTATTGGATGCCGTTCCAATACCGTCTTCCGTTTTCAGTAGATTGCATGGTGTGTTAACGATAAACATGTTCAACATACTTTGATTCGCTGATATACTCGGCCATGAAACGTCCAGATTCGAGCCTTGTACCCGAAGCAATCCAATGATGGGGCAAACCCAGTTACAAATAATCGTACCTATTAGCTAGAGGCAAGATAGGCTCGCAGTTCAAAAACTGTTGTCGTAATCCATCCAAATTTAAGAGGCCAAAATTGTATATCCGTTTATGTATACACATAGACACCTACTGTATGCAATAATATGGTTTTAAAGAATTGTGCAAATATTATGAAATTTACCAAAATAATGTGACATTAAATTTACTCTGTTTATATCATAACTCTACTCCCAACCATAACACCATTCAAATATCAATACATGTATCACCAAAACTCACCGAACTACCATGACACATCGATAGGTGAAGAGTGTAAGTAACAAACTTCAAATATCATTCAGCGTATTGCATGAAATTGGAAAGCTTCATCTTAAAATATTGCGTATTGATTTGGCACCTTGTTATTTAATATGGTTTCCTAATTGCTCCAATCGTTTTATAAGTTAATAATAAAATGATCATAAGCATTTCTATTATATTTGCAGTATAAACGTACTATTCTAATCCACGCTTTCGTTAATTCTAAGGTATTCTAAAGCATGATTTCATTTTGGGTTGATTGTTAGTTAATTACATTACTTTTCACTATTACTTCAAAATGTGTTTCGACGTCTCGAATTTGATTGTATTGTTCGTTACGTTTTTTGGGACTTTCATGTCAAACTGTGCCGGTTTGTGACTCGTTTTATGGCGAAATTCTACCTTTCTTTCGTTACTGATGCTTATCACAGTTTGGCTGAATACCCACTGCTTCACAAATTTCTTTTTATTGTTTGCCTACACACATGCACAGGTTTTTAAAATCCACACACAAACATTAATTGATTTCGTTTTTTCTTATCGTATTACCTAGATTTTGCACTCGATGCCAAAATGCGTTTCGACGACAACGCCGAATTCCGTCAGAAGGACCTGTTTGCTAAGCGTGATCTGTCGCAGGAGGACAAGAAGGAGGTCGAAGCCTCCAAGTTCGACCTGAACTACATCGCACTCGATGGTTCGATTGGGTGTCTCGTGAACGGTGCCGGTCTCGCCATGGCCACGATGGATATTATCAAACTGCACGGAGGCGATCCGGCTAACTTCCTCGACGTCGGTGGCGGCGCAAGCGTAAAGGCAGTCAAGGAAGCGTTCAAAATTATCACTTCCGACCCGAAAGTGCACGCCATTTTGGTCAACATTTTCGGTGGTATTATGCGTTGCGATGTGATTGCGGAAGGTATCATCCAGGCCACGAAGGAGCTCAACATCAAGATGCCCATCATCGTGCGGCTCCAGGGTACCAACGTGAACGAGGCGAAGGACCTCATCAAGAAGTCGAAGCTGCGAATCCTTCCCAAGGACGATCTGGATGAAGCCGCCATGCTGTCGGTGCATTTGGCACAGATCGTACATCTGGCACGCGAGGCACACCTTGACGTAAGCTTCGAGCTGCCCGACAGCTACGTGGTCTAATTTTCGCCCGGGGAAAAACGCGCATTGCGTCCTTTCAAATGAGCTACTGCAAAACTCTGTGTCGTTAAGATATGTTTGTTACCCTCCGTACCAATGCCAACGGTCTGCGAGTATTTATTGCTATCGTAAGCAGCGCAACGCGTTCGAATAACCGACACACCGATATTCTTAACCGTATCGCCGCCGTATGCACCATAAACACAAATTAATCGCACTTGATGTAAACCGAACGGTACTGTGCTCGCTCGCAAAATTGTGTTTACTCATGTCATCAATAAAATTGAACATAAAGTTGAGCGCGACATCCGCAGCGGGAGTATACTCAATGAGTGTTATTCGACGACGATTCGAGTGCGTATCACTTTTCATAAACCATTTCAGTGCAACCAAGAAAGGAATAACGAACGGGAACATAGACGCCTGTGCACAAAATTCAGCTCAAGTGAGCCAAAATGAGATCATGACCAACAAGATTTTGTTGGTACAAGGATTCTTGGTAGATGTAGTCTTGACAAGGCACAATCATGTTCAAGTGGGTACTAGTTATGAAGGGAGTTGACTGCGTTTCAATATGCACCGTAGGTGAACAGATCGTTAAATGGGTGCCCGTTATGAGAGGTGTTTTCTGAATACACGTAAAGGGCAAGAAGTTTGTCATCTCGTAATGAATTCCGTTCCCATATTATTTCAATCAATGCCTTTTTTTAATCTGTTTTATCCACACAAAAGTCGTACTTGGTTTGCTAACTGCGTTCTACGTCAATCAATACACATACCCCGAACGCCGATGATGCTGGCCAATCTACTTACGTCGTAACGATTCACTAGCAGTCGGCGGTGGCGGTGGGCCACGCTTATGCAGCTCTTCCAAATGTGCCAAAACCATCTGCGTCCGTTCGCCCGCTATATGGTGCAGGATCAGATAGCGACGGTCGTTGCGCAGAATATCTTCTACCTCGCGCAGATGGTTTGCATTTTCGCGATAAAGCTCGAAGCTCTTATGCGTAATAAACTTGCACTCCTGCAGCAGCTCGCGGAACGCAAGTTTTGCGTTCGCCGTTTTGTCTTTGATGTAATCTCGAAACTCTCGCTCGCCCTGTTGTGTGTGCAGATAACAAACACAATTATTGGTATGGGATTCAACAATGCTAGCGTATTACATTACGTACCCTTTCGCTGCTGTTGTACTTAAGGTAGCGTGGATCGTCACGTATAATTTTCTTTATTTCCTTCCACTGCGATGTCAGCTCCAGAGACGGAATTTCGTCCAACATCTCGCGGAACTTGTCCCGTTTTTTGCGAACCAGATTGGCAATATGTTCGTTGAACAACCTTTTAATATAAGCAAAAAAAAGGTCATTAAGCTGATGGGTATTATTAATCCATTATCGAGCATCACGCTTACCTTTCCCGATCGTCACGATCGAGCATAGAAATCAGCTCCCAACGATGGTCCTTCTTCAACAGCTTCTTTACCTCCTTCCATGTGAAATCTGCATTACGGACTAGATCTGCTAACAATGCATTGAAGTGACGCATCGCTTCATCCCGCTGATGGTGCTGCCGTTCCTTGTCCCGATCGCGCAGATGCGTAGCCAGCGTTCGCTGCACTTCCTTCTCGCGCTCCTTAATACTGGCCTCTGCCCGCGCTTTCCGGTCCCGTTCCTTTTGCTGTCGCTCAATTTCATCCTCATCGGACGTGTTACAATCCTCGCCTTCGTCCTCATCCTCTTTGCTTTCATTCGCAGCAGAACCATCCTCATTGGCCGTGCTTTTTGCCGTTTGGTTGGCATCCCGTTCGGCGGAACGACTTCGCCGATCACGCGAACGATCCCGTGATCGGCGCGAACCACGTTGCTCGCTACGATGATTGTTGCGCTCCTTTAGCTCCTTTTCCTTTTCCTTCTCCTTCGCTTTCCGCTTTTCTTCCTTCAGCACTTTGATGTGTTCCTCAAACAGTTCTTCACGCTGCGAGTGTTCCACGATCGTTTTGAAACGGCTATCGCTTTCTATTTTCTTGCGTATGTCACTGAACCGCGTGTGGCGATTAATATCACTTCTTTCGCGAAGCATAGCAAGAAAGTCTTTTTTCACCTGAAAACAGAAACAAATGCGTACAGGATGAAATAAACGCAATACATATGTATTGGAGATAACGGATTGCTGCTTACCTGTTCTTTTCTATGCTGTTTTTCCTCTTTTTCACGCTTCCTTACTTCGACAATGTACTCATTAAATAAGCTTTCGCGTTCACGGATTTTTTCGATGACTTTGAATCGATCATCTTTGCCATACTTCTGGGCAAATTCGCTAAATGATGATCTGGAAATAAACAACCACGTTACTGTTAATAAGGGGCACCACTGCACCATTTCGACAACTAGATTTGCCACTTACTTTCCGTGCAGATGAGCCATTTCCATCAGGGCACGGAAATCATCACGCTTTTGACGCATTTTGTTACGCTTCTCGCGCCGCTCCTCGTCTGCACGGTCTTTGACGTACTTTTCGAAAACTTGCTTACGTTCTTTGGAAGTTAGCAGCAGATAACGGGCATCGTACACGATTTTATGCAGCTCCTTTTCCCACGTACTAAACGCCGATACATCCAGCTCTCGTAGCATTTCACGGAACGACTTCATACGGACATCCAGGGGTATGAGAGTCCGCTCACGGGCTGCCCTAGCCTCGGCTTCCATCGCTATCGCTTCCTTTTCCGGATCATTTCCAGAACGATTGCTCGTTGCCGTGTGAGTCGATTTCATGACAGCTTCTAGGTCAGATTTCAACTTTTTGCTCGGCTGTTCGCCATCCTCCTCTCCACTAGATTCCGAATCCGTTGGGCCAGTTCGGGGCTCGTTGGTATTACTACTGCTAGCGTTGTTGCCGCTGTCGCTTTCGGCTGCCGTGTTGCTGGTTACGATTGCCGTCCCTGTCAACGGTTGTCCTTTACCGCTAATGCTTTCATTATCCTTGGCTGCAACAGTACCGAGCAACTGCTGTGGAGGCACCAGTACTGCTTTATCCACATCGGCCCGCTCCTTCAGCTCGTCCGGCCTTTCCCAGACGGAGGTACGCGTCGAAGGGTTGTAAAAGAAAACTCGTCCGTCTCCGGTCCAAACTACGCACCATGGCGTGCCGCTGATCGGAGTGCTAGAAATGGGACGACTTTTGTCTTGCGGCTTGTTTGCTTTAGCCTTTTCTTCGTCCTCCTTGCGTTTCTTTTCTGCTTCCAGCTTGCGCTTTCGTTCCTCCTCCGCCACGACCTTGTCGTTCTTCGCCATAAAGCTGATGGGATCGAACACGACACCTCCGGCATTTACCGGCATCTGCTGAAGTCGCACACCCGCATTTGCCATTCCTCCCATAGGGGACCCAACGGCTGCAGCAAGGGGTGACGGAAACTGTTGTATTTTCAATCCTGCCGACGGTGGCGTTTGCATTGAGTTCATGATCGGCATCTGAGGTGGTATCGGTGGAGCCAAGAACGGTGGAACCGAGGGAGGTGCTTTGGGTTTCTGCTTTGCACTCCATACCGCCATTTTCGCTTCTGTAAAAAAAAAACATTGTGTGAAACGGGGAAATTCGGTGGAAACAGGGAGCTTTAGATAAGTACACTAATATAACATACTTTCCAAATCACGCAACGCTTGCGGCTTTTCCCACACACTTTCACCCTTGGAAGCGTTGTAATAGAACATGCGACCATCCGGTGCGTTGTGTTCACTCCAAACCGTAGCCTTGGCAACAATTGTCGGATCAATTTCGCTTAGCTTAATCTCGTTCATGGCTTGCTTGGCTGCATCCAAGGGGAGCGCTTGACCCATCGGCCAATTTTGGCCGCTATTGACCGCTGGTGGATTCCAGGGCGGAAAGCTGGTAAAATTAGGTGGCGGCATACCGAACGGTGCCATCCCAAAGGACGGTGGTGGTCCTGTGAATCGCGTCATTGCAGCAGTGTGCAGTGGTATAACGGCGGGTAAAGAAGCAGAGCTAGCCGGCGGCACACCTGACGATGTGGTATTTGCAACAGTCTCGGCAACCTTTTGTTCAGCGGCCTTTGGTTGCTGTAGCTGTTGCTTATTGAGGGCTTCCACTTCTGCCTGCGTCATTACATTAACGGTAGGACCTTCCGGGCGGGTCCAAGTTGTTTCACGACTTATCGCATGATAGTAATATGATTTACCGTCGGCAGTTTTTGTTTCCACCCACAAATCCTACAGTGTACGAGGGGTAAAAGATTGAATATTAGACAAAAAAAAAACAACCCGACACAGGCTACACAATTTACATTCTGGTAAGACCATACTCACAGTAACAACTGAATTGGCCGGTTTTGACGGAGCAGAACCAAGCAAACCGGCACCACCATTTTTGGTGGGGGATGGTTTTTTATCTTCCGTTTTGGAATCTACCTCCGATGGAGATGTTTGTTGTTCCGGTGCTGAATTTGCCGCTGGTTCGTCGACTGAAGCTGCATTGTTTGCTTCATCCATACTCTCCCCATCGTTTGGCAATTCTTTTTCAGCTTCAGCACTCATCGCGATCAGCACACAAGGTTTGCGGCAAAAGAATATAAAAGCAAGTGTACCACAATTGATTCCGATTCGTCTTCGACCGAAGCTAAAACATTTTTTCCTGCTTGGTATCAACAAATTGACATATCGAACGCTTTGCGAAGAGCTCTCGCTTGACAGCTTAGGTAGCGTGTACACGTGCCATGAATGATTTACAAGGTTCAAAACAGCATTATGCTCTGCAGAATGATTACATGCGCCAGATACGCTGATCTACACTAATACTAAATGTTCACTGTTCTGATTCCTATCAGCTGTCCTCGATCGATCGCCAGTATGAAAAGGAGACAAACAGTTCAATTTTGGACGCTTTTATAATGAGAACATCTTTGCTCTAAGCACCTTAAACGTTAAAGGGTTCAGGAACTAAACCGCAACCGTTTCAGTAACTAAAAATTCGATGCATATTTTACCTAACCGATACTTTGAAACAGAATATAGTAAGTCCTACTAATATTTTCTTCTTAGTTCCTGCTATTTTGTCAAGTTAAACATAATGCCCTTTCACGAAACGTCATCCGACTTGGCCGATCGCTTCCTGCGGTTTGGCTTTTTTGACACATCGTTTTCTCCAAATGCGAATGCCGCAAAACAGATAATAACGCGATATAGAACCGCAATATTATTTTGCTTCGCTATTCCAAGTTCCGTAAAATGGTCAGTAAACCTGATAATGCTGAATCGGCCACCGATAAGAAACGTCGCAAGACCAGCAGTTCTAACGCCACGGATAACAACACCTCAACGAGTGCTAAAGTTTCGAAGGAAGATGTTTACCTGGTATGACGCCTGTGTTAGCTTGATGGAAATGTATACTTACAAAAATCGGTGCGTTTTCCATATCTTTCCTTGATAGAACACAATCGCCTTTGAAGAGCAGGAAGCCAGCAAACGTTCGCCTGTTAAAGATGCCACCCTGTTTCATGCGACGTGCGATGAACTGCGCACAATATTCGCGGACATAGCCAAGCTGAAGGCAGATAACACCGAAGACGCGAAGGCGCGAATCGTCGACAAGCGGATCGAAGGATCACTAGCGTTTGTGCTGTTGAAGAAGTTGAACCGGCTCGACAAGGTTCGCATTCGTGAGGGCCGTGACGCGTTACATAAAGAGAAACTGCGCGTCGATAGCAATCGGTTGCAGTTGCAGAACTTGCTATATGAAGCGGAACATTTAAAGCGTGAAGTGCAGCGATGCTACATGTTCAAGAGCCAGGACGAGGAAATCGAGCTAGTACCAGAAGAAGAGTTTTACGACCAGGCCCCGGTTTCGGTGTCCCGACCAGATAGTACGAAGACCGACGAGCATGCACGACGCATTGCTAGGCTGGAATGGGAGCTTCAACAGCGCAAAGAGTTGGATGCGCATTTAAAGGAGCTTCTAACGTTGAAGCAAGCAATTGAAAAGGATATTGTTGCTAAATCCGAGCGTCTGGATTCGTTAGGACCGCGTCTAAGGGATTTACTCATTGCAACCCGTCCCCTGCAAGAAGCTCTCGAAATGCCAATAGAGAAAGGCTGGAAGATACGGAAAACGGTTCGACTACTGCCACAACCATTGTATCTGCTTTATGCTAATGTGACTGCTTATGGAGAAGCCTGCGGTAGTTTCTTTATTTTTGTTTGTTGTCTGATAATGTAGCTTAACTTGTTGTTTTTGCCCTGTTTTCAGATAATCTACTCGCCACATCGATACAAGGTGATGAAGAGGAAGCACGGCAAATGGCGGCCGTAGTTAACTCGTACGAATCGGAAGCCCACTGCGCTAGGGATTCTGGTAATAATTCTCGCGATCGTGCCGATTCGGATAATGATGATAATGACCATGAAGTAGAACGGGGCATGAAAAAAAGGCATCATCGAGGACACATGAAACCCAATATACATGAACAGCGGCGTGAAAAACTGTTCAAACCGCATCCCCTTAGCGTGACGATCACGATACGCGCCAAGGATTGTCCTCCGGAGCTGTGTGCCGATCGCCAGCCCGGTCCCGGCCTTTCGCTGACTTTCTCCTACTTGCCCAACATGCAAGTGGTAACGGTGAACATTGCGCTGGTAGATTTGCATTCGTCGGGCGCAGCCGCTGGTGACGTTCTATCGATCGAAAGCATTCTGAATGAGCTGTGTCGTGGCGATAAGGGTGAAGATTGTCCCAATCCGAAGATAAAATATCAACTGCAAGATCTGTCAATCGAAATCGGTCAATTGACACGCATTCTCAGGGAGAAAAACCTTGGAAAACCGTTTCTATGGTCACAGAAGCTGTGTGGGCTGGACCACACATCGACCGCGTACACATGTGTGCTAAGCCGTGATGCCGCGAATGAGCATCCCGAGGTGACGGAAAAGCTGCACGAAACGATTCCATCGATCATCCGCTCTGTTCGTGCCCGCTGGGAAGCTAGGTTGAAACTGTACAAACAGATTCACGATCTGGAGAGCAAAATGATCGACACATCGATCAACGATGAACGTGGCCATCCGATACGCATCTCTAGCACGGTACTGCAGTGGAGTTCCATCTCGTTCGAGGACTACGTCTCGTCTGGGGTGGCAAAGATATTTCTAGAAGATGATATGGCCACCGCCAGTGATCTGTATTTTCGGGCAATAGTTATACGTGGCTCAGCTAAGCTGGAGTGCTACATATGCGTACCTTGCCGATATCCGGACAATTCACCGTTGTGGTCGTTCTCATTAAACTGGAACGGAAAGCATACATCGTCGTGTAACAGTTCAGTAAGGGTATGTATGGCCGGAGCTCAATTAAAAAAGGCATACCACGTTCCTCTGAGTAAACTAACGAAACATTGATCTTTCGTCCCGCAGGAAATGGAGTACTGGTGCAACAGTTTATCGGCAGTGGATCACTCGTACGACGTTTTGCCGAAACAGTTGAAGCGCGCTATGTCCTGCTTAGATATCTATCTGGAAACTGAAGGACCGTACTACACGCCAGCCGAGTTTACACAGGACAAAAACTTTCTTAAGCCATTCCGCGGTCGTACAAGAGCGCAGCCATTCCGAATCGCACCGAACGGAAGCAGTTCTTTGTTTACTCAAATCTAACAGGAAACATGATGCACCACAGTCGCTATTTCTTTCTATATTTAGTTCCCAAAATCGATGGTCCAACCAGCAGCTCGTGGCAGTTGGTTTATAGAATAGTGATTATTGATAAATGGGGATAAAAAATTAATTCATAAACGTAATAAAGGTTGCAGCCTATTAGCTAATGTAATTTTCCAATGTTGCACACAATTCACTATCCGTAAGGAAACAACTCTGTTCGTTGAATGACACACACAGACACACAAAAGATGACTGAAACTACAACGCAAACCAAAAGCGTGTTTCTACCGTTTAAAATACTTGACGAAACTCTCCATTTGCTGGCCCGCCAAAATAGCTGGAAATATGTTTAAGCTAGAATGCTGTCCTCCAGGCTTGTTTCAACCTTCATCGGAGAGCCCATATTTTTGAATGCGCTCGCAATATCCGTAGCTTTGTCCGGATGGCAAACGATGGCAGTGCAGGTATCCGTACCAGTAAACAGATGCCTAACGTACCGGTTTCCTACACGCTGTAAATCCTCCTTCGTAACTTTGCCCACTTGGCGTACTAAAGATTGATTATAGCCTACCGGCACTCCCTTGAAGCTTGTCAGCATGGACGTGTTGACCACCTTTTCGATGCTGTTCTCCCGGGCAATGATTTCGAATATTAAAGAACTTCTCGCCGATTCAAGTAGCGTGGTGTCCCATTCTGCTCCTTCGCCCACTTGTTTCTCCTTTAAGTAAACGTAACAATATTTGGGTTTAATGATCATCATTCGTTCTGTCTCACGCAGCTTCTATTCTTACATACCATAATGCTTACGGCTTCCTGGTATGCGGCAACCACATTCGAGGCACGATACAGCGTAAAGTATAGCAACCCTTCGTTTGGCCGCGGCACTATATTATACCCGTAAGCCAACCCTTGGCCACGAATCTGTCTCCACAGTGGCCCTTCCAGCTGGGTCAAATATTGCAGAAACAGTAAAAGTGGCACCAGATCGGGATCGTTGAAGTCTGTTATTGCTTGGCATGTTCGAAACATGAACGCACTTTCCACACTGCCCAAACCAACGATTACGCCCGTGTACGGCTTAAGCGCTTCGTTATTCTTTTCCATGTGCTCCCAGTCCGGCATGCTAGTAAATCTAACAAAAAAGAAATATTCAAACGTTACAAAATTTCGCAAGTTATTGAGTAGGAGAATACAAAACAAAAACAGATACACTAACCTTTTAGCAATTTTGTCAACCCCGCTTGTCGGCTGTACAAGTCGTTTCCAGGGTGCAATCAAATCGATGCCAAGCTCTTTCATCGCTTGCCAATCGGCAGCCATGTGAATGGCCAAATTTTCCGGCAGCGTAAGGATGGAACGGACCTTGTTGAGGTTTTCAATCACTGTCCGGGCCGTCTCCGGTTTTTCCAGCATCTCCAGCAAGGACGATAGGAATTTCGATTGTTTCAGCAGTGAGCTGATGCGCACATTACTCTCCTTGCGATAGCGCATCGCTTTCAGGATATCTTTAGCGATGGAGTTTCCTTCACGCTTTGCTTGCGCCACTTCATTGATCAGCTTCGTCGCACAAACCTTTACCCGCTCGGCAGTGAATTCGGTTTGGTGCAACAGCTCCGTCATCAATTCAATGCCAGTTGTGTATTTCTCCCGTACCACCTGCATGTACAGCGTGGCCGTGCTAGAGTAAGCGCCCACGCTGAAACGACTCGACGAGCTGAAGCCTAGATCGGTCATCGTTTCGACCGTGTTGGACTCGAGCGTTGAAACGACCTCCTCGTACGGAATCAATGTATCACCGCGTCGGATAGGCGATTCGGTCAGCAGTTCTAGCAGCAGCACTAGGTAAGATCGCAACTCCACACTTAGCGGCTCCGTGTACATCATGACTTTGAGCTGTAAAAGGAAGGCAACCATACATATGTGTCTATATGCAGTCTAATTGGTACAGTGTGCGGCAGGGAAAAAATGCGAAAATGATAAAACTTGAATATGGGGACAGCCTGTAGCAGTAGTCGCTCGTTTTCGATACCAACTGATAGAAATTGTTAACAGATGTGTTCACATATACTATACAAGTGCTTTTTTAAAATCGTAGGTAAAAGAAGTGCTTACGATATAAAACACACGGGCAAGCTATAATTACATCAAATGGTATAAGACATCAAAAGGCCTTCGTTTATCGCATCAAAATATTTCTACTCAATGGTCTGATCAACAATCGTCGGAATAACCAATAACCTGGAACCGCTCAATTCAGCCAAGAATTTCACGTAAAACGTAACGTTTCAAACCAGACATACGGGCTGGTCTTATGGTTAAGGCATCGAGGCCCCCATAAATCCTGCCTGCTTTCATTATTACTGGTTTTAAAATGACTTCTGGAGTGGATCACATGCTTTTCTGGTGGAAGACCAACTACTCCGAAGATCAAATTTTTGTCCTAAATCATAACAGGAGTGTTATTTCACTCGTAAATTCCCACCAAACGATAGGGATTGCAAAACATGTTTTCCCCCAAAGATTTGTGGCTGCCCTGGATTAGCGTCCAGTAACCCATTAAATTATCCAATTTGGGCATTACGAGAAGGGTCTACATTGGTAAGACGTGTTCGAATGACCAGCGTTCCACCAGAAAGCGATGATAGTATTGCTTTACGGTGCTGGTTATAGAGATAGAATTTGTAAACCTCAACGCTCAGACCACTTCGTCTATTCTATTTTACTCACGTAGCAAAAGTTCGTATGCAAATCATACGCTTCAGCATAAACTGGTAGATCGTTCATGAGCAACCCGGGAGGATTGCTCTCTTCGCGGGACGACGAGTAAACTTCGACCGGGTAAAATTTAATGCCTTCCGTGGAGGGAACAGGTATGGAGGTTATCATCTCATCCGGGGGTGGTATTTCGTTAGATGCCATCGCATCGGACAGCAGCTGCTCCTTCTCCTTCAGCCCACTTTCGCCGAGCGTTTCCCGTTGCTTTTCCAACCGCTCCTGTTCGACATTGGCCGTACGCACGTTCTCCTTTATGCTGGGAACGGCTCGTACTACGACGTGTTTATTCTGGTTATAGATAAAGATACTTATTAATATGTTCTGTTGGTGAGCGTGGACGGAACACTTACGTTTATAATATGATTATTCAGCAACCCTAGCCAAAAGCTGTCTTCCTTATCTTTCAACGTCTGCAAACAGCGGTTCATGTTCAGCCGGTTATCAAACTGTGGAAATGCATAAACAAATCAAGCTTTACATTTTGAAACAAGCACCTCAGTAGTTTAGCACAATAAGAACCACCACTTGCCTCACTTTCATCCGATCCGTACAGCACGTCTCCTATGACATGGAAAGCGATATCGTCATGCGGATTCGATTCCAAGCTGCTGAGCGCTTCCAACCGATTGCGCTCGATAACGTTTCTCATACGCTGCATGTCCAACTTCTCCTTACCGCTCGCAATGCTCGACAGCAGCTGGGACAGTTTGGGGAAAATGTGATCTTCCTTGCCTAGTGGAACATTTTCGAACGAAATGTACAGTAGCGAAACCGAATTTTCCACTATGTTGTAGCTCACGCGGCTCGCGTACGGATCATCAATCTCGACAAACTCCCGCTGCACCGGACTGGCCGATGTGTCCGTTAGATAACGAAGCAGCACCGCACAGGCAGTGAGCGTATCGTATTCCGTCGTAGCTTTCGGACCTCGCCAGGCCACATTCAGCAGCCCACAGTCCTCTTCGTCGGCTGGATACTCTATTTTAATGTCCGTTGATTCCTTCAACGGTTCCACCGGCGTTTTCCAGGGGCGCTCGAAGGGTGGAAGCGGTCCTTTGGAAACAATTTTCTCCTCGATCGGTTCGAGCGCTTTGAAAATATCGTCCGGATTGATTTGCCCCGTGATGATGACGTGTAGGTTGTCCGGGCGATAGAATGCGGCATGATAGGCACGCACTTTTTCGTTGGTGGTGCTGGTACGCAGGTTGCTCAAGATTCCTCCGGTTTCGGAGCTATAGCCACAGTTCGGATATACGGCTCGCAGCATTTCCAAATTCACTCTCGATTCACCCGTATTTTCGCGTCCCTGCATTTCACAGTACACCACACCGCCATCCTCCCCGTGACCGGTAATATGATGGACCTCGGTGGTGAAACCGGAATCGGTTAGCGTCGGGTAAAGTATGTGGTCCAAGTACACCGGTAGCAAAGACAGAAAACCTTCACTCCCCGCCGTAGTCATGGTGTAGCACGTGTGGTCACGATCGGTCCAAGCATTTGTGCCGGATGCCAAGCATCGGTTCGCTACCAAATCGAGGATACCTTTGTACGGATACTTTTCCGAACCGATAAAAACAAGATGCTCCAGCGTATGCGGCAAACCATCATCGTCGTGCGCTTCAGTTGCGAGCGTAAAGTACCCATTCACTACCGGCCCTTCGACCTCGCCAACAATCACAGTCAACCCGGTACGGTCCGAGCGGTACTTGTGCACCGGAATAACTTCGTTCGCCTTCACCGTAAGTAGATGCTTGAAGCCCATTGCGGTTGGAGCTTGTTAACAACAGTCTTCTGATTGACCCGGACTCGGTTTGTTTCGCGGTCGACTGAGATTTCCGGATGGCAGAGTATAGCAAGCCGACCGACGTCAAAACGTTTTTGCAGAAAGCGCCGATAGAATGATCAAACAGACGAAGGGCAAAGACGTGACATGACAAAAATGCATAACTGTCAAATCGCATACCACTATGCGTATTCTTCAGCACGCACTTTTACAAGCAGAAAGAGGGATTGTAATAATTACATATTCTCCATTACTTTTGGTACTAGTGCACGTTTACATGAGCAAAAACATACACTATTCGGACTTACACTCATTCCTATATCAAGAAGATAACAAACAAACACACAAATTGCTTTATTCAATTGTTTATCGGATGATCCGTGTTTCCGAAAAGTAAAACCAATCTTTATTTGGAAACTAAATGCAACTGCGTGGCTTTATTTCGTGCTTTAAACCTACTCCTACTGCTCCATTAAAACTGATGCTGTAAAAACGAAAGAAAGAATCATTATTATCGTGATCCCGATTCGCTCCCAACGTCAACCTTTCATTCAGAGCACGTTTCTTTACCTATTCGTATGGCTACGCACAATGTCACAAAAGCGAACAGATTTTGCTGCACCGCTTGGCGTACTTTGCGTTTCTCCTCGGCCGCATCGGTTGGTGGCAGACCCTGCATGCGAAACATCCTGCTATGTACAATTACTACAGTTCAATACCGGAACAACGAACAAATCGGGAGTTGTTTTGCACGGGCGGATGATTTGTTGTTGCTTCAACTTTTCCTGCTCGCTGTAGTGGTTGTTGCGTATCAGTACAAAAGGTGCATAGATGCGAGGTGTATACTTTTGCCAAATTAATTGCAACGCTCCATTTGTGCATGTGGAGGCGCATTCAAAAATTATTCGCATTCCCGATTCTTTTAAATGGCCTTAATTTTCTATAATATTACAGAAATTTTTGGGCAGACTGTTTCATAAAATAAAACAATGCAATGTCCAGCGATTGTGCCATGGGGCGCGCCCTTAGGTGTGACTGGAGTACGTGAGTGCAAACACGTCTCAGCTGTGTGCGTTATTTGCGGTCCTTCGTTTCGAACCAGAAAACATTATTTTCTTCCGACGTAAAGTGAATGTTACAAACCCTTGGGTTAGTTCCGCCGTGCACTGATATACCTAGTAGTAAGTAAAAGCCAGTGAACAATGATTTTAAAGATACTTCGTAACGGTGGTAGCCGGCTTATTGCCCGACAAATGCACAGCAGTACAGGTGGTTCCAGTAGAAAGTCATCTCTGATAAGGTATGCAGATAGAGCACGACGGCTGAAACGCAGCACTTTCGCAAGATAATGTACCTGTATATGAATGTTTCAGAATACTTGGCAGTGCGGCATGCATTGGTGGAGCTACGACTGCGATAGCGTACCACTGGCTCCACCGAAATGAAGTTCAAATGGCAGCCGTTGCCAGTTCCACCGCAAAGCTGGCCAGTGTTTCGCGGTACATGGCCGAACCGATCACCAGCCGGCAGGTGCTGGATGCGAATCGAAACGATATGAAATGCCGCATGGAAGAACTGGTAATGAGGATACAGTACGATTTTTGCAGTTCGCTTGAAGCGGAAGAACACTTTGGCCAGAAGTTTCTGGTCGATCGCTGGGAGCGAAAGGAGGGTGGTGGTGGTATTACCTGTGTCCTGCAGGATGGCGATGTGTTTGAAAAGGCCGGTGTAAACATATCGGTGGTACACGGAAATCTACCGAAAGGAGCCATCCAGCAGATGCGTTCCCGCGGCAAACAGCTGGCCGAGGGAGAGCTGCGCTTTTTCGCAGTGGGCGTAAGCGCCGTAATCCATCCACGCAATCCCATGGTGCCGACGATTCACTTCAACTATCGCTACTTCGAGGTGACGGATTCGGCCGGTCAAAAGCAGTGGTGGTTTGGTGGCGGTACGGACCTCACGCCATACTATCTGAACGAAGCGGACGCGGAACACTTTCACCGCACGTTGAAGGAAGCGTGTGATCCGCACGATCCGTCATACTATCCGCGGTTTAAGGAGTGGTGCGACAAGTACTTCTTCATACCGCACCGTAACGAGAGCCGCGGTGTCGGGGGCATTTTCTTCGACGATCTGGACGGGCCCGATGCGGAACGGGCGTTTGATTTCGTTTCTTCGTGTGCGCATTCCGTGGTGCCATCGTACCTACCGTTGGTTCGGCGACACAAAAATGACTCGTACGGCGATCGCCATCGGCAGTGGCAGTTGTTGCGCCGTGGCCGCTACGTAGAGTTCAATCTCATTTACGATCGCGGTACAAAGTTCGGTCTGTACACGCCCGGTGCGAGATATGAAAGCATTCTTATGTCGCTGCCACTAACAGCGGTAAGTTAGAGGGAAACGTTACTGGGGGAGGGGGGAGTTTACCGAAGCACGAACATGAAATTCTGTGGCAATTACTTTCTTGTTGCAGCGATGGGAATACATGAATATCCCTACCGAAGGGACGGAGGAAGCGGCCATCATTGAAGTGCTCAAGACGCCCAAAAATTGGCTGAAATTATAATTGCTACCTGTCAATTATTCAACAAATGGATGCGGAAATTGTGGCAAATGCACAAGAATGATTAAATTACTACAAGACACGCGTATAATAGCTTTGGATCGGAATGTACCCCGGATAGAATTTAGGAAGGAAATGTTGTTGTTATTTTATACTAAAATTAAATGTTGTACTCTTGATTTTTATATCACAATATTACCGCAACTGTGACAAATTGTGTGAAAACCAATTATTATAACTGTAGAGTTGGGTTCTATCGCTTCTATCTCATAATATTAAGATACTCCTAGTACGCAACATAATGCATAGCCGAATATGTGATAGAATGACCCCAATCAACCTATTCCGACCTCAATCAATAATGGGGGTTCAACAAGAATGGCGTGAGCGACTTAGCTAGCAGATGGGTGTAATCAGTGTCGGATAAACACTTGCCGAAGTCCGTGGCGATAATGGTACTAGGAATGGGTCTTGGAATGTTTTGGAACAACCGTGAACAACGAGACACGACGTCGTTTTTTTCACTGATAAGACACTTAGGATGACTATGCTCCTTTAACGACAAGATAGGTAGATATGACCCTTCGACTACGCAGGTTGGCTTTTGGTTGCTTTTGCTCCTTTCTATAGACTAATGTAAAAGCTTAATATCTCAAGCTAAGCTGGGTCTTTTACACGAACCAATGTCGGTCATAAGTGAGACTTTCTCTCTGATAAGTTGTTAAATTGTTGTTTTGTTCATAGCTGTTCAGTGTGTGCCTTAGTTGTCTGGAACCCTGGCGCTGTAAACTAGACCGCGTACGCTCGAGTAAGTACATCAGTGCTTGCATTCTGTTGCATTGCTTTCACTAGCTTTCTCCTTATCCTGTGACCAGGTTGCTTATGCGTCTTCCTAGTTACGCATGAGGTCGCTAGGTAGATGAGACTTAATAGATGAAATTTCTTAGTGGATCAGCAATCCTTTAAACTACGAGGCCACATTAACATCAATGATTCTTAGTAGGCGAGGCTACATTTACATCAATGGTTCTTAGTGGACGAGGCTATTACGATGAAGTCTTTTGGTAGATAAGGCTTGCACAAAAAGGCCTCTCGAACTTGATGCAGTAGATGAAGGACTATGCTCCTTTAACGACAAGATAGGTAGATATGACCCTTCGACTACGCAGGTTGGCTTTTGGTTGCTTTTGCTCCTTTCTATAGACTAATGTAAAAGCTTAATATCTCAAGCTAAGCTGGGTCTTTTACACGAACCAATGTCGGTCATAAGTGAGACTTTCTCTCTGATAAGTTGTTAAATTGTTGTTTTGTTCATAGCTGTTCAGTGTGTGCCTTAGTTGTCTGGAACCCTGGCGCTGTAAACTAGACCGCGTACGCTCGAGTAAGTACATCAGTGCTTGCATTCTGTTGCATTGCTTTCACTAGCTTTCTCCTTATCCTGTGACCAGGTTGCTTATGCGTCTTCCTAGTTACGCATGAGGTCGCTAGGTAGATGAGACTTAATAGATGAAATTTCTTAGTGGATCAGCAATCCTTTAAACTACGAGGCCACATTAACATCAATGATTCTTAGTAGGCGAGGCTACATTTACATCAATGGTTCTTAGTGGACGAGGCTATTACGATGAAGTCTTTTGGTAGATAAGGCTTGCACAAAAAGGCCTCTCGAACTTGATGCAGTAGATGAAGTGTCTTGTCTTTCGATCAAGTGATGAGGTTGCTTAGTATCAATGGGCGAGGCCTCTTCGGCTACAAGATGTCTTAATGAATGAGACAACCTGCGAGTACGATGCGTCTTGGCTGATGAGGCCGTTTCGATTACTCGCGGTCTCTTGGGGCTTAGTCCATAAGTTCCATAAGCAACTTGGTAAAAGAGAAAATTAGACGACGTAGATTCTTGAGCGATCGTGTCAAACGACGTACCCTATAAACGATTTGAACTCGCTCACGTGCATGAGTGTGTCTATCCCTGCGTTCATGCAATTCATCGAATCCAATAGAGTGTTTCGGAAATCATCAAGTTGTATGATTACATTTTATTCTGCTATTATTTTAATAAATAAAAACATTGAAAGTTCGACACAACGAAACCATTTCAATATCGGGTTTGAACACAACACACACGTTTGGCTAGAAATGATGATGTGGTAGAAAACGCAAACGCGTCTTCTTCTAGATTCTGTGGCGCACTCTCAGCTCAGCGCTGCTGGTTGTGTCTGAGGTTAGTAACACCGGTGATTTACCACTTTCCGGTCAACGGAACGCCACACGTACACACACACACAGCTCAGTGTTGTGCATGAGAGAGAGGCGTGGAGTTTTGCTATTTGACGATCGCACTATACGTGTATCGTTCCCTAACAACTGTGGCCCTGTGCTGCCAGCCAGTTTCGTACACTAAATTTGTCTGCTGAGAGGGAAAGGGATTGTTTAAGAAAAGAAGCGGTGGTAGTGGATAGGGTTTATGTGTGTTTCCACCGCGTATATCTCAAACGCTTTTTTCAACTTCTTTTTGATAATTTGGATCGGAATCAGATGAAGGACTAACAGAACATGCAACGGTGCGCGGTGCATATGAAAACTTTTTCGAGGGAGGTTGTGGTGGTTTACCCAGTGGGAGATGTGTGCTTTTTTTTTGTTATACTCAGTGTTCCCGGTGCGCGATAAGATAGTTTGCTACAGTCTAACGATCATAGATCATACATTGAGAACAATCTCGTCTGTCTGCTGTGAAGAAGAACATCATTGTGTAACGATCGGAGCATGAAGAATTGTGCTGCTTTTCTTTTTTGTGACATCGCATATCGTTCCTTCGCAATGCAAAGCTCTTTTAAACTGATCCGCATTTTTCCATGTAACTATAGTAACATACACTAAACCTGCTATTTAATGGAAATTGTAGCACAAATCAAATAGCAAAATTATTTTTTACTTCATTGAACTTGGGTTTTCCTTTAAAAAAAGGAATCGCGTTTATCTGCGATAATTGATCGATTTTCGTATTTTTCAATTTTAGTGCCGAAGAAGAATGCTTTTTTTTTAAAATAAACACAGACAAATTTTCATAGCTGATGTTCTTCTAAGGATACAAACTATTCCAAAACCGAAACTGCCTAACCAACAGTTGGTAATCATTTATTAAAACCGTGAAAAGTTTTTAGATGTTCGAATATATGTGTTTTGAAAAATTGTTTATGTGGAATATTGTTGTTATCAGAGTATTACACGACACGGCGTGAATTTGCTACTACCTCCTCTGGGTGCGCTTCCCTGTTGCCTGCACACCCTTGTATGACGACGGTTTTAGCAAGAGCATGCGTTTTTAGTACGTACGTAAAGTTGAAATAATCATATTAAGTTAGCAGTTCTATACAACAAAATTGGCTAATCAGAGCGAATATGCGCAGGAGGGGAAGATAATATGGGGAGCGCAACATAATATTGCAATATTGCATACTGATAAAGGGTTTCCAATATTAAAATCATTCAATCGCGTCTTGCAAACAAGAGCGAATTGATCACAATGTGGTTTTAAAAAAAATCAGTTGAGTGACAAAGGTTCCGGTGCATCCTTCTCACCATCGTTATAATTAAATCCAATGTTTTTTGTTATATCGGGCGGCCTCAGTGATACGCCTGGCGTAAGCGAATCGGAATAATGAGCCTCAACCCCCCCGATGACATGTAAACAAAGATTTACTCACATTTCGAAACATGCATCCATGATATTTCAAAACCGGCAGCAGCGAAAATGTTTCTACTAAACAAATAAAAAAGGGGGGGTTCGGCGGCGTAAAGCAAAGCCTAGAGACGGGGAAAGCATGTATGGTCGCTCCGGTACAAAATTTAAAGGTGTGGAGGGTGGTATTGAATAAATTGTTCTCTTTGCTGGAGCATCTTAATCCTCTTCATCGTCATCCTCGTCTTCCGCTTCGGCCAACCATGTGAGCCACTGATTAACCTGAAACAGTGCCTTGCCCTTGCCGGGGTAAATATCGGTGACGTCTTCCTTGTAGCGCAGGAATGGAATAAATTGTTCTCTTTGCTGGAGCATCTTAATCCTCTTCATCGTCATCCTCGTCTTCCGCTTCGGCCAACCATGTGAGCCACTGATTAACCTGAAACAGTGCCTTGCCCTTGCCGGGGTAAATATCGGTGACGTCTTCCTTGTAGCGCAGGAATG
>KZ061732.1:86841-97889 GCA_002091835.1 Anopheles maculatus | reverse complement strand
GACGCTAACGCCAACCTTCCATTTCCACCATCGCTATAGCAATTCACGCGGTAGGACGTTTTGCCGTATAACTGTGTTGGCTTTGCGTTCACATTCAGCCAGAGCAAAGTAGGCGGTTTTTTCTCAATACGGGTTTTGTGAGTTGAAGGACATGCACCGTTCAAGATCAAGGAACTTGTGTATGGCGGCGCACACGCCACTGAGGGCTTAACTGAAAGATAGCTAAGCCGCTTCTCATTGGCGCTATGGGAAAGATATAGCTTTTCGTTTCTTCACTAGAAAATTGTCTTTTTCTTCACTTTTGGATATGCGTGAAAATGTCCTACATACTACCTACGTAAATTAAGTAATTCATTTGTGTTGTTTTCATTGTACAGGATTTTTGTCTTTAACCATTGTGCAGGTGAGCCTCGACCAGCATGCCGAGCTTGTACAGCTCGCCAATAAACTTAACATTGCCCAATATCTTTTGTTTAGCGACATTTTTCTTCTCCTCCAAATCATCCGTTAGTGTGCTTTTCGAGTTGATGATCTTCTCACTGTACTGGACGCGGTTCTCGAACTTGTCGCGACAAACGTTCAGCAGAATTTGCAGGAAGTTGCTGGATTTGCTCTTGTCGATGTCGGTTTCTAGCTCTTTTTGTATACGCTTGCACAGCTGTGCGTACATAGACGAGTACTTCGGTTCATCTAAAGCCTTGTCGAAGATCAGCAGAATAACACCGTTCAAAATTTTCGACGAGTTAAGGTCTAGTTTAAGCAGTTCATCACTAAGCTCCTGGAATCGCTCTGGGGTAAGTTTGTTTAGAATACCACGAACCTAGGCAGCAACGAAAGATAGGGAGAGAGAAACAATAGAAACAACATGGTTACAACAGAATACGGTCCGTCCCAGTCGGTCTGGGCAGCTGTGAAAATAGGAATTATAGTTACTTTTCGAAAAATCGAGTCAATTCTGGCCTCTTCGGTGAGTCCATGTTGCGGTGTCAGGGATGGAGGGACCCAGCGTCGGCTAGCGGGGGGGACTGGATTTTCCCTCCCCGTGGCGCGATACTCTGTCCCCGTTTGCCTCGGGTCTTCCGTCTTGAAGGTTGGCAAAGCACCAGCAGTAGGATATGCACTCCGCAACCCGACCGACGGCGGAACCGCTATTTTTTCTATTTTTCCCGGAATGTTGGACGAAGAAAATTGACTACCGTTGCTAGGCGGAGGATGCTGCTGCGATACCTTTAAATCGTAGTATTGCTTGTTGTTGTTGTTGGTGTAGTGAAGCGACAACGCTGGAGCTTTCGTTAGGGACCGAATTTTACTCACGTCCAGATGCGCTTCACAGCGCGATCGCACACGGAAAAGAACAAAAGTTCGTAAAGCGAGAAGAGGTACACGACCACCACTACTACTACTACTACTACTGCTGTTACTTTCTGCTTGGTTACCTACCAACCAAAGCAGATGCGATTTCTTGGGTTTCTCTTTGTTTATCTTCCCGAAATAACACTCACGCCACTTCTGGAGTGTGTACGAGCGAGGGAGTGTGTGTGTTTAGTGTGTAGCAGCTTCCGGTTGGTACGTTACGAGGGAGCACTTTCGCGTTTTGCTTCTTTTTTCTGTTGCGTTCACTGTTGTATTAGTAAAATGCGATGAAAGATTCACACTTACAATACGCCTAAATGCGTCCTCTTCGATAACGCTCAATTCATACATCTCTTGGAACCACCGTAACAAAACACCTGTGGGGAGTAGTACAAAGCAAAAAGGAAAAAAAAAAAACCGTAAGAAATCGTGCACACGAGGTGGCGATGCGAGGAGTGCGCAGATACGTACCTTTCGGATAGCCAATATTGTACCAGAAAACTTGAATTGCATACACAGCGGTCAGTTGCAGATCGTTATTACCGTTCAAGAAAGCGTTCAGCACCGGACAATACTTGGTTAAAATTTCCTTTTCTTTCTCGATGCGTTTCTTGTCTTCCTTCAAATTCTCCGATTCCTGTTGGGAGGGGGACGGGCACGCGAAAAGGAAGCATTTAGGAAAATGTTGCAACACATTATGGCACCACCACTTACCTGATGAATGTATTTAAGCAAAACCGTCATAATTGCCACGATAAAACCTTGCTCTGCGTAGCACGAGGGTTCGACGTTCTCCTTGATCCATTTGTAGAACTGCTGGGGATTGGCGTCCGACTGGATTTGCTTCCACAGTTCGGCTTGCACGCGCAGCAACGGATACAGGAAGTTTAGGTTGCGATCCTCCAAAATTTCCGCCATGCGATCCTTCGTACGATCACACTCCGGCAGGCTGGACATCAAGTTCACCTTGCTCTTGTTGAACAGTTCCTGCAGCGGTTGCTTGCCAATCTGCTTGTGTAGATGCTGCAACACGAGCAGAAACAGTGGATAGTGCTGCCCGTTTTCGGTAAAGTTTGCAACATCGGCCAGGTTGCAAAGGTTGCCGGCGACGGCTCGTGCCAACAGCGACGCAACGATGGTCGTGATTTTCGGAATAGTTTTCTCCTTCTCGTTCATTCCGTTCACGATCGATTTAAACGATTCGAGCGCAGCGCTGTGCGAAAGTTTCGAATCCTTGTTGAGCTGCTGCAAAAATTCTATAGTCTTTGCGTGATACGCATCGTTGCGGTCCAGCACATGGTTCAGAATTGTAATCATGGCTTCGCGCATGAACTTTTCCGGAATTTTCAGCTCGCAGAATGCGTTCACCAGCTGATCCATCAACGACGATTTCTTAATTGTTTGTTTTTCGTCCGTCAACAATTCCGTGGATTCAAGAGTCATCATCGTGCTGTCGATAACAGCGTCAACGGGCACAGAGGATTCACCATTCGTTTCATCCTGCTCTTTCACTTCATCGGATGCGACATCTGCACCACCACTGACCTCCTCAGCTGCTGCAGCAGCCGCCGTGGGCTCTGTTTGCTGTTGCTGGTTTTCCTCCGCCAACATTGTCGAATCGTCATTCTCGTCCTTTTGGGTTTCCGAGCCAATGTCCAATTTTTCATCGACGGTTGTGCCGTTTTCGTTTTCCACAATTTTACTTTCCTTTTCGACAAGATCGTCCTGTTCCGTCAATTTTTGCTCTATTAATTCTACATTTTCAATAAGCGATGCTTTCTTGACGATCTCGTCGCTTTCGGTCGGATCTACCGGTGTTGTTGGCGGTGTTTCAGTTTTGCCTTCGCTGTTGTCCACAACTTCCACAACAACTTCCGTTACCGGTGGGGGAGCTCCATTGCTGGATTCGATCCGGTTATTCCTATCGTCCTTACAGTCCTCTCCTGCTTCAGAAACTTTCAGCTCGTCTTCCTCGATTTGTTGTTTAATGTTTTCCAGCATAACGTCGCTGACAAACGCGGCGATACGCTTCAGATGATCTTCCTTGCTCAACCCCTTTTCCTTCTTTTTCTTATCGACCTTGTCCGCAGAAGCTTGTTTGACCACTTGCTCTTTCTGAATCAATTTGCTGCCGTTTACGATCGAACCGTTATTAGCGGTGCCGGCACTGGCCGTGTTCGTGAGCCCCCCTGCATTGAACTGCTCATTGTGCGGACGATGCGATGTTTCGTGATGGTTGCTATTCATCCTGTTGTCGCCGTTCATGTCACGAGCACCACCACCACCTACGCCACCTCCATGGAGGTGGTGTTCAGCAGCCTGCACATGCGGGCTTTGTTGATTTTGGTAGTGGTGATGGTGATGTTGATTTACGTCCGAATGAAGCTTATTCAGATGCATATTTCCACCGTCGTTTGCACCCATCGATCGCGAATTCATTCCTGGTGACATATGCTGGTGGCGATGATTCATCATGTTCGGAGAATTGTTTTGATTGCCAGACTGCTGCGGTCCTCCGGAGTTTCTGCCGGTGCCCATCATATTATCGCTTTGCATACCTCCTCCTCGTGGGATTGTGGCTGAAGACGCCGACGATGGCGAGCTACCGGATCCACCAAAGTTTGCACTTCCGCTCATGCTGTTGTTATTGCCCCCCGAAAAGGCACTACTGTTGATTTGTCCAGCGTTGCGCTGCTCGCTGAGAAGCGTTCTTGTTGTCAATGGCGACGGGAACTCGTTCAGTGGTGGTCCGTTGAAATTGCCCTTGACATTGCCACCGTTTCCTCCTCCGCTTCCACCTCCAATCGTGGAAGATATCGGCAGCTGGGGCTTGATGTTCATGTTCGCCTTAAATAATAGACTGTTCGGAGTGGGACGCATCTGCAATTCCTCGACCGGGTTTTGAGGCGGTGTCATCAAATTGCGCTTGAACCGAGGCGCCAAGTCTTTGTTAATCATCATGTTCGAGTTTCCACCATAGGCCGACGCATGAGATCCGTTGCCACCACCATCTCTCATACCGCCGCCACCTCCTCCGCTACCCTGGTGATGATGGTTGTTGTGTTTGTTGTAGCGCATGTTGTTGTTGCCGTAGATGCCTTGGTTGTTTCGGTTATTGTGGATACGATAGTTGCCACCACCTCCGCCACCACCTCCATTGTCACGATGATCGCGGTTTCCGTAACCGTTCGACGATTGATTGTAACTGTCGATCGAAAGAAACACATTGTTGCTTATTAATATAAAACAGGAGTATATGTTTAATTCCATCATAATGCTTCTTACGTTACGTATACCTTAATTTAACCGCTACCGATCCTACCTACAGCACAAACATTCAAAATAAGGCCATCACTAATGAATAACGAGGCAAATACCAAAATGATGGTGGCACTACCAGTGGCCATGCCAACTCAGGGATGATCACACGTCCAAAACTTCACCTATCTACGGGTCAAAAGTCAGCACCGGACAACAACATAGACGTTGAATTACATGCAAGGGTGCTGACTGTCAATCGGTCATGCTACAGTCTGAGGAAACTTCTTCATTCAAAGCACCTGTCACGACGGATCTTTTTGGCTGACGAAAACTTTTTGGTCGCATTTGAAAAAAAAATTGATACTCAGAAGGTTTTTTGGCCCCTTATGTGTGGAATGGAGGAGTCGCTACAATGACGGGCTCTACTAGCAGTACGGTTCACCTCACCATTGTAGAGTGAATTAGACCAGTTAAGGTCTGGTGGGCTGATCATGTCATGAAAATTTCACCGGACGACTCAGTCCGTAAAGTCCTTTTGTGCCGTCCACATAAACAGAAGAGGTGTGGTCTCTATAGTATATATGGAACATGGTATGGTTTTATTACCAGAAAATATTGGCAATTTGTTCCTGCAACCTGCAAGTAAAACTAAATTTGACATCCCTGCTGCTACCGAGTCAGATGACTGAATCTTTCATAGGGCGCTATCACGCGGAATCGTTAGGTGCAAAAAAAAGACATTGCTCTTTCATCAGAATGGGAGACGAGACGGTCGTCGCAACCTCAAAATTATTGTTGAGTAATAAACAAAACCTTCATGTACAATACCGTCCCCACTTTTCCACACAAGATTAGGGAATATTGTGGAAGCAATTGGAAAAACGAACTGAGAAAATACCCCCAACAACAACCAACTTACCTTGACGGAAGCAACGGCGACGGACTGGATACGCTAAGTAAATTGAAACCATCGTTGAGATGATGCAAATTAAACGAAAATTTGCCTATCCAATCGCGTTGCTCACTGCGATCGTTGTTGCGATAGTCGCGGTCCCGATTTCGCAAGTGATTCAGCCCGGGCGGAAGCACATCATCGTCATGACTGAGCTCCTGTATCGGGGCCGGTCCCTCGACCAACGCCACCTTCCGCGGTGTCCAGTTGTTATTGCGCAGTTCGATCAGATCGCGCAGAATGAAGCGGATGCGCGGAGGGAACATCGACTGCGATTGCGAATACTTTTCTATCCGTTCGAAGTACTGATCCATCAGCTGTTTTCCCAACTCTGTATCCAGATTCTTTCCGCATGTCCGAATGAGCTGGGCCAAACATTCCATGTCCTCGCAGTTCTTCTCCGTCGACGAGCTGGACTTGTTTGTGAACAGCGCGCGAAGCATCTTGTGCAGGTGAGCCTCGACCAGCATGCCGAGCTTGTACAGCTCGCCAATAAACTTAACATTGCCCAATATCTTTTGTTTAGCGACATTTTTCTTCTCCTCCAAATCATCCGTTAGTGTGCTTTTCGAGTTGATGATCTTCTCACTGTACTGGACGCGGTTCTCGAACTTGTCGCGACAAACGTTCAGCAGAATTTGCAGGAAGTTGCTGGATTTGCTCTTGTCGATGTCGGTTTCTAGCTCTTTTTGTATACGCTTGCACAGCTGTGCGTACATAGACGAGTACTTCGGTTCATCTAAAGCCTTGTCGAAGATCAGCAGAATAACACCGTTCAAAATTTTCGACGAGTTAAGGTCTAGTTTAAGCAGTTCATCACTAAGCTCCTGGAATCGCTCTGGGGTAAGTTTGTTTAGAATACCACGAACCTAGGCAGCAACGAAAGATAGGGAGAGAGAAACAATAGAAACAACATGGTTACAACAGAATACGGTCCGTCCCAGTCGGTCTGGGCAGCTGTGAAAATAGGAATTATAGTTACTTTTCGAAAAATCGAGTCAATTCTGGCCTCTTCGGTGAGTCCATGTTGCGGTGTCAGGGATGGAGGGACCCAGCGTCGGCTAGCGGGGGGGACTGGATTTTCCCTCCCCGTGGCGCGAGACTCTGTCCCCGTTTGCCTCGGGTCTTCCGTCTTGAAGGTTGGCAAAGCACCAGCAGTAGGATATGCACTCCGCAACCCGACCGACGGCGGAACCGCTATTTTTTCTATTTTTCCCGGAATGTTGGACGAAGAAAATTGACTACCGTTGCTAGGCGGAGGATGCTGCTGCGATCCCTTTAACTCGTAGTATTGCTTGTTGTTGTTGTTGGTGTAGTGAAGCGACAACGCTGGAGCTTTCGTTAGGGACCGAATTTTACTCACGTCCAGATGCGCTTCACAGCGCGATCGCACACGGAAAAGAACAAAAGTTCGTAAAGCGAGAAGAGGTACACGACCACCACTACTACTACTACTACTACTGCTGTTACTTTCTGCTTGGTTACCTACCAACCAAAGCAGATGCGATTTCTTGGGTTTCTCTTTGTTTATCTTCCCGAAATAACACTCACGCCACTTCTGGAGTGTGTACGAGCGAGGGAGTGTGTGTGTTTAGTGTGTAGCAGCTTCCGGTTGGTACGTTACGAGGGAGCACTTTCGCGTTTTGCTTCTTTTTTCTGTTGCGTCCACTGTTGTATTAGTAAAATGCGATGAAAGATTCACACTTACAATACGCCTAATGATGCGCGGGAGACATACACCAACGAAACGTACAAACACACTCAAACCTTAGGAATGAACACACCACTACGCCACGTCGCTTAGCCTGCACGTTTCTCTTTTCTTCCCGTTACTTCCTTCTTCACGTCCACAGCTAACCAATCCGTGTTCGATCGTTATAGATCACACAACCACGACCGGTTTCGTTTTCCAAGCACACGCGTTACACCGAGAATAGTTTTACCATAAGCTGGAAAACACTATGCCTGAAATTAAGCAAAACAAAATATGTCAATCGTAATCCGCTATACTGCCCACTACACACACAATGCGTAAATCATTATCACAATCCATCTCGATGTTTGAACTAGTATCACATTTTCAAACAACAGTTAATTAACTAATGTTACATCTCCTAATCTATGTATCCGTCTTATTGCTGCGCACGTCGCGTACATAACATGTTCCGTGCGTGTGTACCTTGAATGAGTGTGTTTTCCCCTAAAGGCTTTTATTACGGTGGGATTCTTCATTCCTTCAAATTGGTCATGGAAGCGGTCATTGACTCGCACCGACGCAACAAACCATAAAAGCTTTTTACTTCTCGCCTTGAGAACTTGCCTTCTTCAAGGTTTTGGGCCATTGATCTGAAGCGTTCCAGAGGTAGCAAGCAAAGAAAGCAAGCATCATCCAGTAAATAGTCTGGATTGAAAGATCACCAACGAGGGGTGGAGAACAAAAGAGAGAAAAAAAACTTACCACTATCATCATGGTGGTGGTGCGCATGGTCGCTATAGCAATTCACGCGGTAGGACGTTTTGCCGTATAACTGTGTTGGCTTTGCGTTCACATTCAGCCAGAGCAAAGTAGGCGGTTTTTTCTCAATACGGGTTTTGTGAGTTGAAGGACATGCACCGTTCAAGATCAAGGAACTTGTGTATGGCGGCGCACACGCCACTGAGGGCTTAACTGAAAGATAGCTAAGCCGCTTCTCATTGGCGCTATGGGAAAGATATAGCTTTTCGTTTCTTCACTAGAAAATTGTCTTTTTCTTCACTTTTGGATATGCGTGAAAATGTCCTACATACTACCTACGTAAATTAAGTAATTCATTTGTGTTGTTTTCATTGTACAGGATTTTTGTCTTTAACCAGAATGTGATGAAATAAGCCACAAAAAACATTAAACCTGTTTTTAAAATGCCATCCAGAATGAAGCTATAATGCCGTCGGCCTGCTTCTTAGTCGGTGGTCAATCTAAAATTGACGTGTAAAACAAAAAACCTGTATGATACACACAAAAATACATCTGTGCAACACCACAATAAAAAAGCAATTAGTGTTGCAGCAACGGATGCAACATACTTGCATCGCAAAAAAGGAAAACAGCAGAGTTTATTCCAAGTATAGTCCATTTGATTCACTTTTGTAACATTTTATATCATCTTCAACCAAAAAAATAATTCTCGGAGTTTTGTAATAATGCAATTGAAATGAAACTTACAATATTTACTTCACTTCGGTAAAAAAAAAAAATGAATTTTGCTACAAACATTTCGTTATGGCTATTACTGTGAGCATCCGCTCGTTGTATCCAAATTTCACAACGTCAATGAAACACTGTAAACAGTAAAGATGCAAAATTACAACGCTATGACCTAGTTGTAGCTTAAATGGGCCACGTAACTGTCGGGAATCCGGCAACGAATGTTTTTCGAACCTGCAATGGGTAAAATTATACAATCAAGTACAATGTAAGGAAAAAGCATTTGCACGAACATTTGTTAAGTGTGATAAGCATAAAGAGAGAAAAGTTGAATTTCCGTCACATGCAGGCTTTACCATCTCTACCCAAACCTTGACACCATAAACTTAAGCATGATTCACCCCGATTCAGGGAAAGACAGATTGTCCGTTGCTGTGTGAATCACAATGAACTGTAAGCTATTCGAGACGACAAAGGAGTATATAACATCAGCCAGAATGGTGTGGTGAACGAGGTCATCACTAGATGACGGAGATGCGTTAAAATCTTTACGGATGTATGTTCAAAATATAGGACATATGCCGTACATAGGGCTAATAATTGTTTTAATAAGAATGAGTTTTTGGTTCGGTTCGTTTAATAGATTGCCTGATTTCTTTAGGCGTCGTCGTCGTCGTCAACGTCATCCTACAGTCGTATCTGAATTTGAAAATTCCATACAAAAGCTTTCTGCACAGCTTTTATTTCATACTCGACATAGCATCATACACCTCTCTCACTCTATTGAAAGTGTAGGATCTCTCACAAATACACCTTCGTCCAGATAGTCAATTAAACTGGAGTCAGTATCACACACACACACCATCACTCAATCCCTGTATACCCGTCGTAGTGTGGGTACATAAAAAAAAGAGTAGAAAGCTGCATGCAGAAGCACTGATTTTCCGTCTTTGCGGAAGCAGCTTTACAGGGTAGGCCGAACTGTGTGAAGAAAACACCATTGCTCCCGAATTACGATTAATCTTATGGCATTGAAAGCATCGGGGGATATATTCGCGTCAACAGAAAATACGTCGACTGGTCGACTGAAAAACGAATGACTTTAAAAATACCATCCCCTCCCTAGAGCAAAGTGCTTTCTTACTGACGAGAATCAAGATGCACTAGTAGACAATGATAAATTGCTACTACTGTCACACCACTTCCTATTGCTTCATGGCCGCTTTCTTTTAGTCGATGAAAGCAAATTTCCTGCACTACTAGATCACGCAATAGCTAACTTCCGTACTGTGTGTTTGTCTGGGCCTCATATGCTAGTACCAGTCCAATTATTTCACACGCACTCGCTCGTAACAAATCCAGATGCTACCCAATGAAGAGGCCCCATGTACAAAGTAAATGGTTGTATAAGTTAAAGATCAAAATGAGTCCACGAAAATCCACGCACAGTGATTCCACCAGTTGCGTCCACTGTTGTATTAGTAAAATGCGATGAAAGATTCACACTTACAATACGCCTAATGATGCGCGGGAGACATACACCAACGAAACGTACAAACACACTCAAACCTTAGGAATGAACACACCACTACGCCACGTCGCTTAGCCTGCACGTTTCTCTTTTCTTCCCGTTACTTCCTTCTTCACGTCCACAGCTAACCAATCCGTGTTCGATCGTTATAGATCACACAACCACGACCGGTTTCGTTTTCCAAGCACACGCGTTACACCGAGAATAGTTTTACCATAAGCTGGAAAACACTATGCCTGAAATTAAGCAAAACAAAATATGTCAATCGTAATCCGCTATACTGCCCACTACACACACAATGCGTAAATCATTATCACAATCCATCTCGATGTTTGAACTAGTATCACATTTTCAAACAACAGTTAATTAACTAATGTTACATCTCCTAATCTATGTATCCGTCTTATTGCTGCGCACGTCGCGTACATAACATGTTCCGTGCGTGTGTACCTTGAATGAGTGTGTTTTCCCCTAAAGGCTTTTATTACGGTGGGATTCTTCATTCCTTCAAATTGGTCATGGAAGCGGTCATTGACTCGCACCGACGCAACAAACCATAAAAGCTTTTTACTTCTCGCCTTGAGAACTTGCCTTCTTCAAGGTTTTGGGCCATTGATCTGAAGCGTTCCAGAGGTAGCAAGCAAAGAAAGCAAGCATCATCCAGTAAATAGTCTGGATTGAAAGATCACCAACGAGGGGTGGAGAACAAAAGAGAGAAAAAAAACTTACCACTATCATCATGGTGGTGGTGCGCATGGAAACACGAC
>KZ061732.1:30290-86774 GCA_002091835.1 Anopheles maculatus | reverse complement strand
GACGCTAACGCCAACCTTCCATTTCCACCATCGCTATAGCAATTCACGCGGTAGGACGTTTTGCCGTATAACTGTGTTGGCTTTGCGTTCACATTCAGCCAGAGCAAAGTAGGCGGTTTTTTCTCAATACGGGTTTTGTGAGTTGAAGGACATGCACCGTTCAAGATCAAGGAACTTGTGTATGGCGGCGCACACGCCACTGAGGGCTTAACTGAAAGATAGCTAAGCCGCTTCTCATTGGCGCTATGGGAAAGATATAGCTTTTCGTTTCTTCACTAGAAAATTGTCTTTTTCTTCACTTTTGGATATGCGTGAAAATGTCCTACATACTACCTACGTAAATTAAGTAATTCATTTGTGTTGTTTTCATTGTACAGGATTTTTGTCTTTAACCATCAGAATGGGAGACGAGACGGTCGTCGCAACCTCAAAATTATTGTTGAGTAATAAACAAAACCTTCATGTACAATACCGTCCCCACTTTTCCACACAAGATTAGGGAATATTGTGGAAGCAATTGGAAAAACGAACTGAGAAAATACCCCCAACAACAACCAACTTACCTTGACGGAAGCAACGGCGACGGACTGGATACGCTAAGTAAATTGAAACCATCGTTGAGATGATGCAAATTAAACGAAAATTTGCCTATCCAATCGCGTTGCTCACTGCGATCGTTGTTGCGATAGTCGCGGTCCCGATTTCGCAAGTGATTCAGCCCGGGCGGAAGCACATCATCGTCATGACTGAGCTCCTGTATCGGGGCCGGTCCCTCGACCAACGCCACCTTCCGCGGTGTCCAGTTGTTATTGCGCAGTTCGATCAGATCGCGCAGAATGAAGCGGATGCGCGGAGGGAACATCGACTGCGATTGCGAATACTTTTCTATCCGTTCGAAGTACTGATCCATCAGCTGTTTTCCCAACTCTGTATCCAGATTCTTTCCGCATGTCCGAATGAGCTGGGCCAAACATTCCATGTCCTCGCAGTTCTTCTCCGTCGACGAGCTGGACTTGTTTGTGAACAGCGCGCGAAGCATCTTGTGCAGGTGAGCCTCGACCAGCATGCCGAGCTTGTACAGCTCGCCAATAAACTTAACATTGCCCAATATCTTTTGTTTAGCGACATTTTTCTTCTCCTCCAAATCATCCGTTAGTGTGCTTTTCGAGTTGATGATCTTCTCACTGTACTGGACGCGGTTCTCGAACTTGTCGCGACAAACGTTCAGCAGAATTTGCAGGAAGTTGCTGGATTTGCTCTTGTCGATGTCGGTTTCTAGCTCTTTTTGTATACGCTTGCACAGCTGTGCGTACATAGACGAGTACTTCGGTTCATCTAAAGCCTTGTCGAAGATCAGCAGAATAACACCGTTCAAAATTTTCGACGAGTTAAGGTCTAGTTTAAGCAGTTCATCACTAAGCTCCTGGAATCGCTCTGGGGTAAGTTTGTTTAGAATACCACGAACCTAGGCAGCAACGAAAGATAGGGAGAGAGAAACAATAGAAACAACATGGTTACAACAGAATACGGTCCGTCCCAGTCGGTCTGGGCAGCTGTGAAAATAGGAATTATAGTTACTTTTCGAAAAATCGAGTCAATTCTGGCCTCTTCGGTGAGTCCATGTTGCGGTGTCAGGGATGGAGGGACCCAGCGTCGGCTAGCGGGGGGGACTGGATTTTCCCTCCCCGTGGCGCGAGACTCTGTCCCCGTTTGCCTCGGGTCTTCCGTCTTGAAGGTTGGCAAAGCACCAGCAGTAGGATATGCACTCCGCAACCCGACCGACGGCGGAACCGCTATTTTTTCTATTTTTCCCGGAATGTTGGACGAAGAAAATTGACTACCGTTGCTAGGCGGAGGATGCTGCTGCGATACCTTTAAATCGTAGTATTGCTTGTTGTTGTTGTTGGTGTAGTGAAGCGACAACGCTGGAGCTTTCGTTAGGGACCGAATTTTACTCACGTCCAGATGCGCTTCACAGCGCGATCGCACACGGAAAAGAACAAAAGTTCGTAAAGCGAGAAGAGGTACACGACCACCACTACTACTACTACTACTACTGCTGTTACTTTCTGCTTGGTTACCTACCAACCAAAGCAGATGCGATTTCTTGGGTTTCTCTTTGTTTATCTTCCCGAAATAACACTCACGCCACTTCTGGAGTGTGTACGAGCGAGGGAGTGTGTGTGTTTAGTGTGTAGCAGCTTCCGGTTGGTACGTTACGAGGGAGCACTTTCGCGTTTTGCTTCTTTTTTCTGTTGCGTCCACTGTTGTATTAGTAAAATGCGATGAAAGATTCACACTTACAATACGCCTAATGATGCGCGGGAGACATACACCAACGAAACGTACAAACACACTCAAACCTTAGGAATGAACACACCACTACGCCACGTCGCTTAGCCTGCACGTTTCTCTTTTCTTCCCGTTACTTCCTTCTTCACGTCCACAGCTAACCAATCCGTGTTCGATCGTTATAGATCACACAACCACGACCGGTTTCGTTTTCCAAGCACACGCGTTACACCGAGAATAGTTTTACCATAAGCTGGAAAACACTATGCCTGAAATTAAGCAAAACAAAATATGTCAATCGTAATCCGCTATACTGCCCACTACACACACAATGCGTAAATCATTATCACAATCCATCTCGATGTTTGAACTAGTATCACATTTTCAAACAACAGTTAATTAACTAATGTTACATCTCCTAATCTATGTATCCGTCTTATTGCTGCGCACGTCGCGTACATAACATGTTCCGTGCGTGTGTACCTTGAATGAGTGTGTTTTCCCCTAAAGGCTTTTATTACGGTGGGATTCTTCATTCCTTCAAATTGGTCATGGAAGCGGTCATTGACTCGCACCGACGCAACAAACCATAAAAGCTTTTTACTTCTCGCCTTGAGAACTTGCCTTCTTCAAGGTTTTGGGCCATTGATCTGAAGCGTTCCAGAGGTAGCAAGCAAAGAAAGCAAGCATCATCCAGTAAATAGTCTGGATTGAAAGATCACCAACGAGGGGTGGAGAGCCAGAGCAAAGTAGGCGGTTTTTTCTCAATACGGGTTTTGTGAGTTGAAGGACATGCACCGTTCAAGATCAAGGAACTTGTGTATGGCGGCGCACACGCCACTGAGGGCTTAACTGAAAGATAGCTAAGCCGCTTCTCATTGGCGCTATGGGAAAGATATAGCTTTTCGTTTCTTCACTAGAAAATTGTCTTTTTCTTCACTTTTGGATATGCGTGAAAATGTCCTACATACTACCTACGTAAATTAAGTAATTCATTTGTGTTGTTTTCATTGTACAGGATTTTTGTCTTTAACCAGAATGTGATGAAATAAGCCACAAAAAACATTAAACCTGTTTTTAAAATGCCATCCAGAATGAAGCTATAATGCCGTCGGCCTGCTTCTTAGTCGGTGGTCAATCTAAAATTGACGTGTAAAACAAAAAACCTGTATGATACACACAAAAATACATCTGTGCAACACCACAATAAAAAAGCAATTAGTGTTGCAGCAACGGATGCAACATACTTGCATCGCAAAAAAGGAAAACAGCAGAGTTTATTCCAAGTATAGTCCATTTGATTCACTTTTGTAACATTTTATATCATCTTCAACCAAAAAAATAATTCTCGGAGTTTTGTAATAATGCAATTGAAATGAAACTTACAATATTTACTTCACTTCGGTAAAAAAAAAAAATGAATTTTGCTACAAACATTTCGTTATGGCTATTACTGTGAGCATCCGCTCGTTGTATCCAAATTTCACAACGTCAATGAAACACTGTAAACAGTAAAGATGCAAAATTACAACGCTATGACCTAGTTGTAGCTTAAATGGGCCACGTAACTGTCGGGAATCCGGCAACGAATGTTTTTCGAACCTGCAATGGGTAAAATTATACAATCAAGTACAATGTAAGGAAAAAGCATTTGCACGAACATTTGTTAAGTGTGATAAGCATAAAGAGAGAAAAGTTGAATTTCCGTCACATGCAGGCTTTACCATCTCTACCCAAACCTTGACACCATAAACTTAAGCATGATTCACCCCGATTCAGGGAAAGACAGATTGTCCGTTGCTGTGTGAATCACAATGAACTGTAAGCTATTCGAGACGACAAAGGAGTATATAACATCAGCCAGAATGGTGTGGTGAACGAGGTCATCACTAGATGACGGAGATGCGTTAAAATCTTTACGGATGTATGTTCAAAATATAGGACATATGCCGTACATAGGGCTAATAATTGTTTTAATAAGAATGAGTTTTTGGTTCGGTTCGTTTAATAGATTGCCTGATTTCTTTAGGCGTCGTCGTCGTCGTCAACGTCATCCTACAGTCGTATCTGAATTTGAAAATTCCATACAAAAGCTTTCTGCACAGCTTTTATTTCATACTCGACATAGCATCATACACCTCTCTCACTCTATTGAAAGTGTAGGATCTCTCACAAATACACCTTCGTCCAGATAGTCAATTAAACTGGAGTCAGTATCACACACACACACCATCACTCAATCCCTGTATACCACTCGACATAGCATCATACACCTCTCTCACTCTATTGAAAGTGTAGGATCTCTCACAAATACACCTTCGTCCAGATAGTCAATTAAACTGGAGTCAGTATCACACACACACACCATCACTCAATCCCTGTATACCCGTCGTAGTGTGGGTACATAAAAAAAAGAGTAGAAAGCTGCATGCAGAAGCACTGATTTTCCGTCTTTGCGGAAGCAGCTTTACAGGGTAGGCCGAACTGTGTGAAGAAAACACCATTGCTCCCGAATTACGATTAATCTTATGGCATTGAAAGCATCGGGGGATATATTCGCGTCAACAGAAAATACGTCGACTGGTCGACTGAAAAACGAATGACTTTAAAAATACCATCCCCTCCCTAGAGCAAAGTGCTTTCTTACTGACGAGAATCAAGATGCACTAGTAGACAATGATAAATTGCTACTACTGTCACACCACTTCCTATTGCTTCATGGCCGCTTTCTTTTAGTCGATGAAAGCAAATTTCCTGCACTACTAGATCACGCAATAGCTAACTTCCGTACTGTGTGTTTGTCTGGGCCTCATATGCTAGTACCAGTCCAATTATTTCACACGCACTCGCTCGTAACAAATCCAGATGCTACCCAATGAAGAGGCCCCATGTACAAAGTAAATGGTTGTATAAGTTAAAGATCAAAATGAGTCCACGAAAATCCACGCACAGTGATTCCACCATTTTTCACACACGCAAAAATGTCCTTCGCGGCACACTCAAATGATTTTTACACTACCAATACACCTTGCGTTATCTACGACGATGCAGAAGAGACAAAGCAACCCAAGATGGTGTAACGTAACACAAGAATACGACACGCTTAACCCATTTCCCGACGCGCTAGTTAATACGCCATTTGGCAAATGCTGATAATACTGATCAATAAAGTTCAAAATGACTGCGTACGCAGTAGCCTGAGACACTTATTTTAACTTCATTCGTTTACACCGACACGCGCTGCATCATCTACATCGTTCAATAGCACTGAGGAGACGACTTCATTTTGCATTCTCGAGAATCCATTTTTTACTATTGTTTCTTCTTGCTTACCTGCAGTGCGCTACTGCTACTGCTGCTACTGCTGCTGCTGCTAACAGCAAATTCGATTAATCCTTACGAACTTTTAATCAAGTTCGCAAAGATGTCCTTGCTTATAACTCTAACTCTCTGCACGCAGATTTTTTGGGTTTATGTCCTGCAGCAAAATAAAAAAAATATATCACACGAACCGCGAGTTGCATCCACTCGTGGTCTGGAACGAACAATAACTCTGCCTTGCTGCTTTCTGTTCTCGAGCTTTCTTGGTTCACATCTTCCACTTTATTTCTGTGTGTGCGTGTGTGTTATTATTTGTCTCACTACTACACCCTCATCTCGAACGCTCTCACTCACACACACACACGCGCATACATCTAATTTGCTCAAATTTCGTGGCTGTCTCTTTGTATCATTCACTACACCTTCTACGTTATGCTGAAGTTTGATCAAAAGTATCAACTTACAATTGTAAATTAATTTTCAATGTTCCCATTTTTTCACAGCTGGCTAACTAGAGCGATCGATCGTAATGCCTTGAACAAGGTAAATCCCACGAATCTGTCATAATATTGGTGTAATCTTCACAGCATGTACGCACACTTCCCTACCCGTACGTAATATACACAAGCGTCATAGTACAAGAGCATGCGTATGCATGTAAACGAAAAAAGCAACCACAAAATTCATAAGAAGGGTTTGGACTCTGGATTCGTCACCCTACATAAAACTGTTAACCTCCTACCGCTTCAAAACGGCCTACAAAATATGGATTTTTCACACTACACTGAAATCACTGAAAAATTTTCCTTCATTGGACACATTTTTACCCTCTTTACTGTTGCACCATCTACAGAAATAACACATCAAATGCTACTTATTAATGCGGATGAAATATTCAGCAACACCGATTCATTCATTATTCGTCGCTTGACCAGTCGGAACAATTTTTCACAACAGTTAATTCCCTCTTTACTTTAGTTAGGGAAAAAGGGCCATTATTATTCACCCAATAATGGCCGATGCACATGGCATCACCACGGAGTAGCAGGAACATTCGATCGAAAGCAGCCGAAAGTCTCACAGCAATTTGTAACAATCAATCAATAACGTTCCATGTGCCTGATGCGAAACAGATGCTTATCAGAACGAAAGGATTGTGATAATTGAGGCATCTGTAATATTAAACGATATATAAAATATATTGATGGAAGCACTTACGATGCCCACGATGCTCAGAATTAATGTGTCACGCCACACACACTCACAAATATGCTTGTCGGGAAACTTTTTTTTTGTTTGTGGCTGAACAAGGTGTACATACATAATTAACCCAAATAGTGAACTTTGGTCGAAGAAGTCGTGCACCTCGCCCATAGTTTCAGTGGTCCATTTCCTCTGATTTCCGGTTCGCAATAGCTCTTGTCTACACATTACCGGTTCGTAACCGTTCAACTATTGGATGCACTTGTTGCAGTTGTGTGATCTCTTTACCACCAAGTACACCAACTTTAGCGAATGTAGATGATCAGTCCATTGCTGCGATAGAGAAACATTTTTTCATTGTTCAATCATCACTGCTGCGAGCAAATAAAATATGTAAACGAAATTCGAACAGTAGCAACGGTTTGCAGTGTACGCAATTACATGCCTTTCGAACTGTCTTCGAACTGACAGTAGTTTTGTGTACGTTCATTTGTTTACGTTTTCTCAAAAGCTTGTTTATGTTTTACAAATAAAATGGCCCCAACGCACGTACATTTATTGCTAAACCAACTACCGGGATACTTCGATGGGTCGGTGTCGATGGAGCAGATTGACGCTATGTGCGATGTGGTGGAAAACGGAGAATCTGAGTCTGAAACTCCCAAAGCTGATCTGCGGCACAGTCCCATGGTGCAGCGTGCGGTACACGATTCGGCGTTACTTGATTTGATGCGCGACATGATTCGAGAGGTGGAAAATATACGACGCACTGCCGGTTTATACGATCAGTACGATAATTGGCAATATTTATCGAAAAAGTTGAACATTGAGCATTTCCTGTGCTTCATCTACGCAATGATTTGTCTAGCTGAGCTCCACCCAACGAACGTGACCTATCGGAACCTTGCCATCTGTTCGGCAAGATTGTACATAGTGTTGTTGAGCACGCCGGGACAGAAGCAAACGACAGTGTTCGATGAACTCGTCTTTGCGAAGAGTTTAGACGTGTTTAAGCTAATTAATCGAGTGCACGACCCCGGAAAGCCGGATGCCGGGTCGCACGGAAGAATGAAGACAGTGCACGAAGTCAGTCGGCTTATGTTGGATTACATATCCATCTTGGAAAATTTGCAACTATTGCTTCGATGCATGACACTGAAAAACTGCGAATCTGCGAAGCACAAATTGGTAGAAACATTTAAGCAACTGCTTATTTTTTGCATAAAACATGCACAAAATCGCCCAGTTGCGGAACAAATGGCGGAAAACATATTCACCACACTAGCCATGATATGCCTGCCAGAGCATGATGATCACAACCAATGCGCAACGACCATTAGCATGATTCTGAACAAAACAGCCGTATTCTATACATCGGAGTATAAAAATGTACCATCGGCATTTAACGTCCATAACGTTTTCCTACGATTGCTCGAACAAAATCCTCAAGATACCTGTGGAGTGTTGACCAATTTCATCAAATCTGTGCTTACAAATCCACCCAAAGTGTTTTCCCGTCCCGATGACTATGCCATACTGTTGGATGCAGCTGTACGCTACGAGCTTGTTATGTATAGGAAATGTAACGTTTCCATCGTCGGCTACCTCAAACAGATAGAGACACATGCGGACGCTAGTACGCGGATAAATACTGTAGAAATGATATCGAAGCTGGCAATGGTCGATTGTAGCGTCGATTGGGAGTTATTCCAATCGGAGATATCGAATGTTCCGCGGGAGATCGAATTGATTGGATTACTGCACAACAAGCTACTAGAAAAGTCCAACACGGTAAGGCTGAAGGCATTTCAATGCTTGTTGAAAATTCTCCAAAACGGTAACAAAACAATGAAGCAAATATTTCGCGATGCGTTCTACTCCGCCAATGCAGATGAGGATGAGAGAAACTATCTACAGATGAACGACGTCGAGGAGCTTTTTCGGACAGCTGAGCTCGAACTAGGCATTTCTAGAGCAGCACTCAACTTTGGTCACCATCCAATATCGGTGGCGAATGCATCATCATCCGGTTGTGATAAAACGATAGATGATGGCAAATCTTCCACAACGAGCCAAAAGCTAACATCCGATGTGGTGGGCATAGAAACGATCGAAGGGATTTTAACGTCTCTCCCGAACACGATCTACGACGGAATGCTATCGCCAATGTCTGCGATAAGACGTGTTGCACTGTCCTGCTTGGAGTGCATTTTAGAACTGAACCGAAATCGTATTGATGAACCGATATTTGATCACATTATTACCAAGCTAGCGAAAGATCCAGTTATGTTGATGCGTCGTACCACGTTGAACGTGCTCAACAAGCTCATTACACTCTATCCGAACTATTTGCCGCTAATCAAACTGTGGTCCAAATGTTTGCTCTTCTTCCTGGACGATGTTGACCAAAAGCTGAAGGAATCGGCTATGGAGAGCCTGAAGACGAACGTGTTCGATAACATTTGCCGGTACGAAGATTCATCATCGCGTAAAGTGTTTACTCCATGGATGATTGTACGCTCCATACTGGTGATAGGGAAAATAAACGTTCTCAAATCGGCCGTCGACTCTTGGATACAGAAATCCATTCTAACGTAACTATTTCCAAAACAAAGCTCTGAAATTAAATTTCTTGCGCGAGAATATTAATGTAATATTTTGTTGTTGTTGTTTGTAGGGCCAAAAACCTTAGTATCATAGAGTCCCACATCTTTACAGTGAACTGTAGTGAAGCATGGATCATACTGTCGATTATAGCCAACAAAATGAAATCAAAGAATCCGGACCTGGTCATAAAAACGATGAACGACATACTGCAACAAGATACGGTAAGTTAAATGATGAGTTTCTTACTTTAGCCACAACCGGTGTGTCGGAAAATTTATAAATTAAATTTATCTCTTCTTACCCATTTCCTAGTACAACTCTCCAATATGTCTACAGTATATCCTATCCGTGATAAAATCGTGGTTAGCTGACTTCACAAGGCCTGGCTTAAATCAACTGTTTAAAATTTTGACCGATTTGTTGCGTACAGGAAGTACTAACATATCTCTTGTAAGCGACATATACAGTCTGTGCTGCATGATAAAGGAGAAAGCGGATGGCTTGATCGATGAAACGTGGATTGCAGGGATACGTGAGAGCAGTGCGGAGTATTTGTTGCACTTTCGTGCTCACTATGAAAGTGCCCATGTGGCAAATGAACGTTACTTAATAAGCTTGCTGGTGTACGCGGAAGCCACGACTGACTTGAACGACAGGCCTGATATTAATATACTAGGCATACTGTTAAAATATTTAGCCCACATTGCTGCCGATGAAAAATGTTGTAAGTATTCACTACTAACACGCTGCCGGAAGACATTTTTCATATGTTTCTTTATGTTTTACTTTTTGTCCAGTATTAATACAAACCAATCAGACGCGCAAAATTAATGTTACCATAATAGTGTTGGCAAGATTAGGGCTCCGTGATGGATCGCTAGCGTCGACGGTAATCGCCGAGTTTAACAAGATATTAAAATTTAAAACCATTCATCAAAGTATTTTATGTACGCTAATAACGGCTTTTGCTGATCTGTGCAAAAGGTAAGGCAGCGTGTAATGTCACAACTAGTATATAGGGATATAGTAATTTTTCATTTGAATTACATCGGCAGGCACACGTCTCTGGTGGATTCATCGATTTCAACTGTGATCGGACAGCTGAGTTCCCCCTACTTGGCTGTGCGGAGTGTTGCATTGAACAATCTTAATGAGCTGATCTTACAAGATTATGTCAAAATGCGTGGTACTGTACTGTTGAACGTTCTGAAGCTGATCATTGACGAGGACGACCACATCGCCGCGCAAGCGTTCTACGTAATACAGCTGTACGTTAATTCGAAAAATGAGAAGCTATTGAAGGTTTCCCTTTTGGAATGTGTGTACGTGTTTAACAACTATTTGGTAAGTTTTTTCTTGTTCTGTTTTTTTTCTGTATATAATATAATTATAATGCAATAATCTTATTTCCAAACAGAAATATGCAGAGAGTGACATGTTTCCTGCGTCAGAGATCGACAATGAAGAGTGCGATTTGGCTGGAAGTGATGAAAGATCGCTACAGAAGCGTTGCGCTATTTACGATTTCTTTGTAGATAATATAGATGACATGAGTTTGCTGAAGCTACTAAAGAATGTGAACAAAATCCATCAACAACTAACGAAAGGCAGATACGTGGAGTGTTCGCAGGGTGTCGGTACGCTCATTGATCTTATCTACGTGTTTAAATGCATGTGCAGCGTGAGGAGCCGCGATAAAGCAAAACTGTCCAAAGGCGTTGGCACAATGAGCGACGAAACGAATGCCGATGGCAATGAGGGACCGTCGGTTAAAAGATCCCGACTCAAAGCGGCACATACACAGAGCGAGACTGAAATGGTAAGTAGGAGGAACTGCAGGAGCAACGATTCGGTGTAAGCTAATTCTAATATGCTGCATTCGCTTTTGCAGACAACGATTGTGGAAAAAATGATAGCTGTGTACCACGGCTTTGGAAGTTCGCCAATACGTTCAAAAGCTGGAACCAACGCAGATGGAGCTAGTAGATAAACGGTTAGAAGAGCTGGCACTAGCCATTGCGGGTAACTTTCGGACATTGGTAGAATTTGCTAAACCAATGAACTTTTGGCGATCCTTGCTTAAGCTCATCGATAGTACAAAAGAAAGTAAGCGAAAACAAAGCAGAAAATCGTCAGGCAAAACAAAATCCGACGATGAAAGTGCTGGTGAAAGTGACGAAGAGGATGAAATGGACGATGATGCATTGGATATAGAAGGTGGTTAAGTTTTGCAACGTGATGAAAAGTTACTGATGGATGTTGAAAATAAACATTACACCTTTTGTGTAATAAACATTACAGATTCAACTATTTGAGTGCTGCAGCATAAATAACATAAATGATGTTTCATAAAACAATATCATTATAAAAGAAAGTAATCTGCTGACGAAGAAGGGCACAAGAAAAAGTATAACTAAGTTTAAATAAGTAGCTGTTGTTCGGCCTCCGTCGTACAACGGCCAGTCGCGATGGTAACTGGCCTCTCGTTGTCACCGGACTCCGACCAACAAGAATGGCCCGTCTTTACGCAGCTCCGCTGCCTATGAAAGAAACCTCACAAGCAGCGTCGATGCGCTGACCGTCTTCGCTCTTTCATATTCTCCACGGACAGGGATTCGCGCTTTGCAGCGGCTGCCTTCCAGCTAGTTGCCCCAGGCTTGCGGGGCCTATGCAGGCGGAAGGGGAATCCTGCCAATGTCCAACACGGCAAACCTAAACGCCGATGACGAGCCGCTTAGTTGGGCAATCAAGGACAGGAGTGACTAAACCTAGTCACCGAGTAGTGTCTAGAAGAAATTACCGCGGGTAGGTTTTCTTGAAGATTATTTGGTTTAGATTGGTTTGAAGATTAATAGAGTTTTCGGTGTTAGAAAAAAAGGAAGATGCTATAAGTGTGGCAAGCCTTTCCATATGCGCAAGGATGGCGTGTTGATGATAGCAAAGCTTATGCTGTCAAGGTAGGCAAATCCGTGACACTGTTGGTGAAATCCTCTAAACCAAGAACGAACAAGGACCTAGTAACATGTTTAGTGGATTCCGGATGCAGTGTTCCGAGCACTAAATCTCACATAATCGATTTGCAGGAAGTACAGAACTGGAGGAACCGTTCGTTGTCCACGTGGCTTAGTCAGTTTTCTCATCCGAGAAGATAAAAAACTGCACACGCGGTTATTCTTCAGCGTTATTCCAACAAGAGGAGGAATTTGATAAAGAAGAAAACGATAAAGACGATGGACGTTAATGGTAATGGAAACGTTTTAGTTACAGATTTAAGCGAGGAAGATTATTTTCTGTGATTCCATTGATTCAAAAATGCCTGCTTTGAATGAAGAAATAAATGTTTTTAAAGTACCAACTAAAAGACATAATAGTAATCGTGAACGAAAGGTTCCAATTTGGAATGTTGCACTGTTCCTGTTACGCCAGAATAAAAAAAAGGGAATCTTCAGTAGACTGCCAGTATAGAAGATTCAGTCAAACTCCTCTCAATCAAGCCATTTCACCCATTCTGAGGACTGAGTCGTGTTCATAGCAAACCTTCAAACAAAGTCTATATAAGATATATCCTACACTCTGCCCTGAACAATGAATTTTGTAACTAGCAGAATTGTAATTTTAAACGTAGTTATAACGATATTTTTGTCTCTAGCATCCAACTAGCTAGTATATTCCGATGCACATGATATTGTGCCGCATTGACATCAAAAAGGCGATCAAAACAATAACGCCAAATCAACACGCGATACCGGTTCTGCATGTGAATCGTAAGTTATAGCGCTGTTTTCTAGCGATTAGCTATTGCAAATAGCTAAATAAATAGCAAGAATGTAACAACTCTATCCAAGCGTAAAGTGCAACATTTTTTTTGTAGGAAGGCAATACCCGTACAATGGATACCAGGGAGGACTCTTTTGATCAGGGCGTAAAGTTGCCACAAAAGCGCTTCTATCGCCAACGTGCGCACTCAAACCCGATAGCCGATCATAGCTTTGAGTACCCAGCTCGACCGGAACTGACCAATTGGAATGAACTGTATCCCAACATCAACGATCGGTGTGTTGAATTTGCCGACATCGGCTGTGGATATGGCGGATTTCTGGTAACGCTGGGAGAAACGTATCCGCACAAGTTGGCCCTCGGTATGGAGATTCGAGTGAAAGTGTCCGATTACGTGATGGATCGCATCAAGGCACTACGACAACGGCACAAGGAGAAGTACGAGAATATCGCTTGTATACGGACTAACGCGATGAAGTACTTGCCAAACTATTTCCACAAACATCAGCTAGAGAAGATGTTTTTCCTGTACCCGGATCCACACTTTAAGAAAGCGAAGCACAAATGGCGTATCATCAATTCAACGTTGTTGAGCGAGTACGCGTACGTTCTGAGACCGGGTGGTAAAATTTACACCGTAACCGATGTGCGTGAACTGCATGAATGGATGTGCAAGCACATCGAAGAGCACCCATGCTTCCAGCGTGTGCCAGATGATGAAGCTCAGCTAGACATTCTAGCACCAAAGTTGTTGGACAGCAGTGAGGAAGGCCAAAAAGTGACCCGTATGAGTGGTGAAAAGTTCATGGCAATATTTTCTAGAGTATGATACAAAGTTACATGGCGAAATAAAGAGATTATCTTACATTGTGAGTAAGATAAGGCTTCAAGATAATAAACGCTCACTTCTAGCATTTTCATGTTCATGTTCAGTTCATAATAATTCCACATTAGGTGCGAAGTTGCATTTTTTTTTCAACATTAAACTCTACAATTCGGTTTTAAAATATGAATATCTGCTGTACGGCTTAGTAAACGATTATACTATCTACATACTAAACAAACGCAGATTAAGATTGTGGAGAATTTATATTCAAAAAAAGGGACGATAACAATCAGCAAGCCAAAACTCAATATAGCGGAGCTGTAAGTCATACAAAGCAAATTTCTTCGTAACGTAAAAGAACTAGAGGTACACCGACGATCTTCGAGGGGAACAACCCCGTTAAAAGATTTTTTAACGTGGATGTTAGTTTAGATTCAGTATAGTAGCCGACGAAGGTTTTTGGAGGCGTCAAGCGAAGGATTTGTTTTACAGTTAGATGCGCTAATGTTTTAGGCGGACCCTGCCCAGTGAGCAGTAGAGAGTCTTCAAACTTGGAGGACCAGTAATATCACTGATAAAAACACTTTAATACTTGAAAAGATTTCAGAAGCCAAGACGCTCACGTAACCATATGGAGATGTTGTTATTGAGGAACAGAAAAAGATACGAGTTCGAATAGGTACAAAACCCATTTAAATCGATTCGGAGGCAAGATTGTTTCTTTTGTTATCAAAAAGTGTACAACCTAAAATTAAGGAAACAATACTTTAAGGACAAAAAAGAAGAATTAGAGGAGGTTTTAGTTGATAATATGTTGATGAGGACGTCGAGTACAAAGTATACGCTTCGTAATTACATACTATCATAATTCTTTCATTCACATGGAATATTGACGGATTAGGCTCTGAACAACATTATTTATTACTCTCTTCGTCTTTTTCTTTGGCTCTACAACCTTACGTGGTCTGGGCCTGCCAATTACTTGCATTCTATGACTTGTTTATTACTCCTACGTAGCCAGATAGTCAGTACTGCGTACGGGGCGACGGTCGGGTGGGATTCGTTCTCCGGTACAGCCGTATGAAGACCGGCGAAGCTACCGCATCTACTACAGGACCGCCCAATATTTATTACAAGTTAGAACAAATTCAACAAAGCCTCAATATTATCTCGGAAAATGGAAAGGATAATTTGCTAGAAGAGGTATAAACAAAAGATATTTAATATATAAAATCCATATCTAAATGAATTAACCGCTGCCATTTAACGACTGGTTATGGTAAAATATAATACGGTAGAGTTGTGATTTGACGCATTATTGCATCAAAGTGTGTTTGATAATTTCCAGAGACTTATCTGTTGCATCCACAATCCTCTGAACTTCTAGTCTTTGAATTACCAGTATCTGTTCCAACATTGTATTGGATTCCTGCAATGCTTTTAGATGTTTCTCCTTCTCTATTTGTTTGCTGCAATGAGTATAATTCACATAAATATATAATCGTGTATGTACAAACTACAAGCAACTTTTGTAGCATAATACTTACTTATCGGTTTTTCTATCACTCTTCGATAAAACTTTTCTCCGTATATCCAGCTCTTGACTTTTCTCGGCAATAACAGCATCAATTTCCTTACAATTGTTTTGTAAGGCATCCAAAATGTTAATTAAATTGTTCTGTTGTTTTTGTAACTTGTCGTACAAAGCATTCAGCTCAACTAGCTCGTTTCGCAAATTTCTAAACAAGGATGAAAGAAAAAGAATGCAATCAGCGTGTCCGAATATAAAGGCATTAATAGCGTAGTCAACACTCACTTGCATGAATCGTCAAACTCAAATTGTAATATCTTTTCTAAGAGTGCATTACACGGTCTGATTTCATTGATGGACGAAACATGAATTTCGTACGTTTTCTGTAATTGTTTTTCCGTTTCAGTAAGTGCTTCCATTTCGCTTTCCAGCGTGTGTTGTATATCCCTCATGGCAGTAGCCTCTTCATCCGCTACTATGCCATCCATAAGTTCCGAATGCTCAATTTTAAGCTTAATAATTTTATCTGCCAGGTCCTGGTCGTTAGTTTTCAAAGTAACGATATTTTCCTGTAGCGCATCCTTGCGTTGCTGAAGAGTTTCAATTTGTTGTTTTAATTGGGGCAGCTGATTTTTCAGCTCATCGATATGGCGGTTGATCTATGAAACACAACAAAGCACATCAAATAGTTCGTGAATATGACGAAGACCAAATTATGGTGCTAACATAAAGCTGCACGCTACTTACATTGTTTGCTCGAATTTTGTTTTCTTCCTTTGTTATTTGTTCCTGATTTAGTTGGGTATTCAGCTCGTAATACATTTCAACGCAACTGTTGGCCTTTTCCAGCACAGTTTCCTTGACCATGTTGATGTAGAACAGGTAATTTAGGAGTATTTTTAGGAGATGCACTATTTTTTTACCCGCTGTAAATGTATACGTTATTGTCATGAAAGATGGCATTTCCGAGATGCACCGTAGCACTTACTTGGTTTAACGAGATCAATGTAAAAAAACGAGGTTTGCTTAGAATCTGAGCATAGCTGATAGATGTGGTTTATTCTGGCTACCAGTTCCACCCGTTTGGCCGTTATTGTTTCAACCGATTCGTTGTACATCTGCAATAAGCACAAAGTAGTGTTTGCTAGGGTACATTAGCACAACAGAACACGTAAAGCGAACAGACGATTGCTTACATTTTCGTAGCTAGAAACATCGTAGTGCAAGAGCTTGAAAAAGTGGAGAATCGCTTTGTATACAAACTGTTCGGTAGGTTTTTCCAAATCAATTGCTTTAATTTTGAACGGTATTATACTGTTCCAATCATCAATAAACACAGCGTTACTCATTTTGGCAAAGTTTATGATTTCTTCACTGCAACAAACACTTGTTGTATGTAGCGAGCTACAGCAAACTGGCAAACAAAACAATGCATTCAAACAAAAGTCCGTTACCCAATGACAGTACCATTTGATGGATAGATGCCAACGTAATTAGAGGCAGGGTAGCGCACTGCCATCGGAAGAGACAAAAATAGAATAATAATTATGTGTTGTTATAAGATCATGGCTTTTCTTTTATTTTGTCAGAGTGCATATGCAGTAAAGTGTAGGATTTATTACGCAGATTTTCTACTTGTAGCTATCCTAAAGTGGCTGTAAATTGTATACAACTCTTGCAGTGCATTTTTAAACAAACTCTCTAACCCTTGGGCGCATGTGATGGTCCAACAGCTTCCCACTGTGCCTTTGTTGTTTATAGAATTGTTCAGTGAGACCAGAGAAGGACGCGCTGCGTGATCGTCATATTGTGCGTGAAAATAAAGCTTTTACAACTGCCCTACGATGAACAACAAGGATCGATACATAATTACCACCCATTTGGATAAGCTTGTGAACAATACTAACTATAATGCATTGCGTGCTGAGTGTATACAACGAAATATGCTATCGCAGACAATGGCCTCTCGTATTGAGGTGAGTCACAGCAGAATGCTGTTTAGCACACCTGCTTTGTTGTATTGCTTTTACCTACCGTTTGTGCTCGTTTCTCCAACAGACGATGGCTCAAGATGAAATAACCAGGCATAAAAAACTGTTTGAAAAAATCACCAAACGCGGCCCGAAAGCATTCGATACGCTGCTGAACATATGCCAGCAGATGTTTCCCAAAGCGTATTCTATACTGAAGCCTTCCTCGAACGACCATCAAATGCATTCCACACACAACCCGCAACGCGTACGATCGGTGAGCTGCAATGTTGCTCCAAAGGTGTACTCATTTCGCGGTCCCGGTGATGTTGAGGATGGCAAAATGAACAATATCGCATCGAGCGCGCTGGTCGAGGAGAGCAAATGCATGCTGGAAGTTTATCCAGACACACTGCCCAAAACGTTCTCAGTTAAACTTTCCAACGGACCGTCGGAAACACACCCGAAAGTGCCAGCATATCCGATGAAAAGTCGCAATCGGGGTGTTGCGTTCATCGTGAATGTGATAACTTTTTTGAAGGACGTTCATCCTAAACGCAATGGGGCCGATATTGATGGAAGGAACTTGATTTCCATATTCCAGCAGCTGGGATTCGTTGTGTTTTACTACGAGGACATTACCATGGCTGTAAGTATTGTTGACAAGTGTTTAAGAGGATTTAATGTGTATGTGAACTTTGTTTTGTTTACTTTAAGGATTTGAAAGAACTGTTGGTACAGTTGAAAGATTCAGAACACTTGTCTTGCGATTGCTTCGCCTTTTACATTCTCTCACATGGTGACCACCGCAAAGGCAGCGACTACATTTTCCTGCACGATAATTCGATTCTACGTGTCGAAGATCTTCTGACTGAGTTCAATACGGTTAATTGCACCAGATTAGTACGCAAACCGAAACTGTTTTTCATTTCAATATGCCGGTAAGTGGGGGTCGATTATAGGAGAGTGCGAAAGGTGCGGGTCTAATATTTCTGTTCGATCCTTGCAGTGGAGTTCAATCCGATTTGGGATTGTATCGTTTGTCAACGAACACAGAGCGCGATGGTATGATTGACTCGAGGAAACCTTTACCATCCAATATTGCCACCTACTGTGACATGCTCGTGTGTTACGCTACTGTGCCGGGTTTTGCCGCGCATCGCGATACCAACACAGGGTCGTGGTTTGTCGAAAGTATGTGCAAAATCTGGTCCGAGCATGCACACGATACGGATGTAGAGATCCTGATGAAGCTGGTAGGTGAATATGCTGCCACTTACCGCACGGAGACAGCTGCGTTGCAAACCATCTGCACAGAGCAGAGAGGATTTTTCAAGCAACTCTACTTAAACCCTGGCTATTATGAGCATCCTTCAGAATTGTAATTGTAAGTTAATTGATGTGATGAGGATGGGTTTTATGAGACTATTCATACCTTCTTCTTTTATCGTATAACTTTTTTTATACCTACCAGTGCCTTACATGTTCAGTGAATGATATTTCAGATGATTAATATTATTATGTCCTGCCAATAGATAAGAAAGTTTTAGGACGTAAGACAGGATGGTATTATCCCACAATACTATGGACCATATATGCATAATTAAATAGAGCGCTGGAATCTTTTTGGGTAATCTCCATTGAAATATTTTTTTTTACATGGTATAATAAAATCTGCAAAAGTTTTACCTTTTCTTGTACCCTAGGTTCGTGTATAGTTGCTACAGCAATAATTGAAGTAGAATTTCATGCATATGAGAAACAGTTTACTTATATTTAATTATTTAAGTATTCATAGAAGATAAATTTAATTAGTTGCAAGTAAATATCGATTTATGCTGAAGGTAGGATTGAAATGGGCTCGCGGTCGCTTGGTCTGCTGCAACAATCGTCAATACCAAAACAATACCGCTCACGGTCTAGCACCGTTGTCTGCCAATCCAGGAAAACGTGTATCAATGCCATCACACCATCTGGCCTACCGATCATGCCTGCCATTTCTGGCTTAATAGACTTATTGTTACCGCATAGTTGGATAGTCAGTCCTCACTATGGGGGAACGGCCCAGATGAGACTTGAACCCCGGTCTTGCTGTGTGAAGACCGGCGCCGCTGTCGCATCTATTTCCGGGCCGCCCCACTGCAGCCTGGCGAGTCTAAATCGCTGTACGATGGTGACCGGTCACCGTACACCTCGTAGAACTCATCTTTGTAGCGGCTACTTCACTGTCATTCATCCCATACAAAAAAATCTTCTAAACAGCTTTCTTTCGAACGCGAAAGGTGAGGGTTTCGTCAGTTTTGGGCCGTGTCCGTGTTTGGGGCACATTTGCGCGTAATTCAACGTCTATAGTGGTGTCGATGCTGACTTTTGAGCCCAGATAGGTCGTCATATTATAAATTAAATAAATAAGGTAAAGTATTGGACGACTTTAAAGGTACTATCACCTATCTATACTTCTTACTTACTTACTTATCAGGCGCTACAACCGCTTCGCGGTCTTGAACCGCTGCAACAATCCTCGATACCGCTCACGGTCTAGCGCCGTCGTCTGCCAATCCATTATCCCGGCCGTTCTGGCGGACGCATCAACGCCATCACTCCATCTCAGTTTGGGCCTACCACGCCTCCCATGTCCATGTGGACGGCCTAAAAGGACTTTACGGGCTAGGTCGTCCGGTGCCATTCTCATGACATGACCAGCCCACCGGAGCCTGGCGAGCCTAATTCGCTGCACGATGGTGAGTTCACCGTACAGCTCGTAGAGGGGGTTAGCATTGACCTGATGATTTTTTTGTGTAGTAAAGGGGCCCTTCGTGCAGAAACGAGGCTTAAACGGCGAGGCCCCGAGCGGCCGCTCCCTCAGCACCTAGGTTGATCCGCCACTGTACATAAGATGTTTTAAATGAGGTGATAGTGGTGTTTGGCTTTAAAGGACCTTAACTAAGCCAGATCGGGTATCGAATCCCATCCGGACTGTCTCTCCGTACGCAAAATTGACTATCCAGGAACTGCAAAATAAGTTAAGGTAGCCATTAATATTAGCCCAAAGGCTCTGAGGTTTATCCAAAAGAAGAAGAACACTAGCAACACTAGCACTAGCATAAGTTGAAGCAACTGTTGTCCATAAGTATTAGTAGCACAACTATGTAGTAACCAATCCGAACAGGAAAGCGTCCCCCGTAACATTCGTAGCGCTAATAGACCGAAATCGATCTAATCTTCATACACACACATAATATTATACCGCCGTGTATGGAGACAAGATCGATTCTGGTCTATTAGCGCTACGAATGTACGGGGGAGAGCTTCTAAAGCACCGCTAAGGGACCGTCGAGTTATGGTCTATTAAGGTCTAATTTCGTTCAAAAATGTTACCGGGGGTACTATGCATTTTTAGATATGAAGTACCGCTTACACGTATTTGCTAGCCATGTTTGACAAAACTGTCATATTGTCAAGCTGAAGTTTGCTGTACGTTTCTGAAGGGGTTCATAAATGTAAACAATCGCGAAATAAAAACATTCTCAGGTCAAGGAAGGCTTGCTTCGCTAGAACGGAAAAATGAACCGTTTTGAATATTGCCAGGCACGCCTTTTTGAAAACGAGTCCTTTGTGGCAAAAGATCGCAATATCAAGTTGTACGATGGCGATGAAAAAGTAAGTGTATATGGTGGTGTAGAGCATATAAAACGATCTACATATGTAGTGAAGTACAAGATCGTTTCCATTTATGCAAATTCTAGACAAGTTTCGAAGATGGTGAGATTGTGCTGACCAGTCATCGTTTGCTGTGGGGACGTAACGGAGAAATTGCTCGCGGTGGGAGTTGTTTGGATCTGAAACTACGCTATGTAACGTCGGTAGATGAGGAGGAGGCCAGTTCCATGTTGTTCGGTCGGAAGAAACGCATCATTTTACGCCTGCGGGATGTAGGGACGGATAAGAAGCCAGGCCCTATGGATCATAGTTGCTCTACATTTGTGAAACTATCTGGCCGCAATGGAGTTGAGGTGGCGTTTGTTCAGGCACTTCATTCTACTATTGCCGCCCGAGTGTGGGCTGTAACGGATGAGCCGGTCGGAACTCGATCTAGTCAACCAGATGTACCGGTAGCAGGAACCAGCACAGACACAAGCCTGCGGCAATTACGTATTGGAATAATGGGCATCGAACGTAATTTGGCAGAAAAACAGAAGCAAACGGATGCCAACATTAGTCTCGCCTTCAAAGATCTGGGCAAACTGATGGGGATGGCGAAAGATATGGTGGCCATAACGAATAGCGTTAGCGCAAAGATACGTGAACGCCAGGGAGAGATATCGGAAGACGAAACGGTGCGCTTTAAGTCGTATTTATTGAGCCTCGGTATTGATGACCCTGTGACGCGAGACGGAACGCGCAGCAATTCGGAATACTTCCTGAAACTTTCGCGACAGTTGTGCGAGATGCTGCTAGATCCCATCACCGAAGCGGGAGGAATGATGTCTCTGGCTGATGTTTACTGTCGGGTAAATCGGGCTCGTGGTTTGGAGCTGCTCTCGCCGGAAGATTTGCTTGAAGCGTGTAGGCTGCTCACGGGACCGATCAAACTTCGCGAGTTTCCGAGCGGAGCAATGGTGTTGCAGCTAGAATCGCACGACGATGTCCTAGTATCGGAGAGAACTGTAGAGCTGGTCACGCAGAATGTGTCCATGAGCGCCGATGAATTGGCCCGCCTCGAGTGTATATCGTTGCTTTTGGCTCGAGAACGACTATTAACGGCGGAAGGGTTTGGCCAGCTATGCCGTGACGAGTCAATCGAGGGTTTACGGTTCTATTCGAACAAATTTATTCATTGCTGAACGTATGCCCCGCCCCCGAAACCCGCTACATCGCGGCAAAGTCCTTTGTGGCAGCCCAATCTGCATCGAAATTAAATATTCGTAAATTATGATCGGTAACAAGGAACATTTGGCTACAGTCTGCCGCAATTCTGTACACCGGCGAAAAGTGAGTATGCTTTTTCGAGGGAAAATACATCTGAACACAACGGTTTGGCACACGTATATCATACAGATTAGCCCGGTGATGGTACTTCATCCCACAGTGCACGGCATATGTGCCATTGTAGCAAAGGCAGTAAACTGATGCGTTGTACGGATCCATCCAGCAGGCCTCATCGCCGCCGGTGCGTGTATCGATAAGCCGCATGGTAGTATCAAAATTACCGGACAGAATGCAATGTTCGTCCATCCACAACACATCGTAAACAGCCATCGATGGTGAATTCAACTGTATCATTGTACAGCTGCAACGACAAGCGATGTAAAATATTAACCAACGAGTAAGACTTACTAACTAGTAAGCAACTTCTACTAACCTGTGCAAATCAATTAACTGTAGCGCTTGCTGCTTGCTACAATGAAACTTTCCTGCCGCCAACAGATTTTTGTTTAACTTTATTGTCTCATATGCCTGGGGATAGACAAAGGATTGTGCCAACAGTTCCTCGCTGTTCATCGATAGCTGTTCCAGCTCCAACGGTGGTCGGTTTAGGATGTACGTCGAGTCGTTTTTCGTTGTTACCGCATATACATCTGTGTTGAAATCAACTGCTTTGATAATATCGTTTGTAACCGTCTGGGAATACGATCTCGTTGTGGCCGGGTCGAACAGCACGATTTGCCCATTGATACGACCCATAAGAAAACGGTCCTCCATTTTTACCAGACTCGTAATATCCGAGTCTCGGGCAACGCCCAACACCCATTGGCTGCTGGTGTCAATCATCTGACGATTTTTGGTCCTTCTGTGCGCTTGCAAACGGCCACGATGTGTGATGTAAAGCCAGTCCCGGTCGATTGCCAGCTGCGAGATGTACATCACGTTGTGGTTAAAGTAGGATCGCTCCTCGTACCGTCCGTAACGCCAGTTTTCGTCCAGCTTGACCCGTTTTCGGCGCGTAAACGCGTATAGACTAAGGGCGGCGCCGCTAGGCGAGCCACCGACTAGGGCACGCATACATTTTTTGGGATAGACGAATCTTTGGATAATGTGTTGGAACTTTTTGCAAACCAATACGCATCGGTCTAGGTCCGCTACATTCAGAAACAGAAACACATGCTCCAGGGAGTATTCGTCCAAATCGCAAAGCTGCCTGCTGGAGGTGCTAGTATTTGACTCGCTTTCACTCGGCATCCCGGACCCGATGGGATGGAAAGAAAATTTCGTTTGCAATGTTTACATTTGCGCGTGCTGTTTTTGTTTTCCTACTCTCATCGCCCGTCGGGTAGCTGTCAACACGCACATTGGACATAATGCACACCTGCGGCTGAAATGCAAATATCGCTACGATAGAAGTTGCATTTGCTTTGCACTATATTGTGGTTCAATGAATAACTAAAACTATTTGGAAATTGTGTAATTATTTATCAATTCAATGCGTTGTAGATAAGATACTAATTTCGATTTTGAACCCACGAAAAGTGCAAGGTGACGTCAGATAGAAAGTCTCCATCACAGGTGTGTAGGAGACTCGTCGGCTTTTTGGTCACGAGTACCTAGCTATTTGTCAAGTGTGGTTCTGTATTATTTTTGTTCAGTCCGTTTTCCCCGGAAACTTGCATCAATTCGTACAAAACGTAGCGTGAACAAAAAGCAAAGCCCCTCCCCTTCACAGTACTACGCACAGTGATGTCTAAGTCCAAGCTGAACAGGACCACTATCTCGAAAGCGGTACGGACATTCAGGGAAAGCAGGAGCAAAACCTTCCAAAGATGGCGCGCGCGTTTGAGCTTATTGTTTTTGTATTCTTGCTTTTTGCTTCGTTTCACAACAGGAGCAACGTGCCGAGTATCGTACCTTCAAGACCGTGTTTCTGTACTGCATTCTAATTATTGTCCTTCCCGTGCTGACGTTCTTCACTTCCAAGCATTGGCTGTTTGATGGGCTACTGCAACTGTCCAGTATAACGAGCAACATCTATTCGGCGGTAAGTGCAGTAGTTGCGCTGCACGTGGCCCTGTTTCTGTTTATCTATAAGGCCTACTTTGCGGTTAGTAGCGACTCGCCTGAATCACCCGGCAGTCGTGGAGAAAAGGTGTCCCAAAAAGAAGACTAAGCTGTTCGCTGAACAGTAGTGCGCCAAAGACTGAAATCATTCCAAAGTTTCCAGTGAGTGTCGCCCGTAAGAACTTGGCAACTGCAACCATGAACAAGATAGATTTAGAAATCGGACAAACCATTCTACTCGAGCTGGAGGATGAATGTTTGCTGGGGAAGGTGTCGCACGTAGCGTCCGATCGGTCCTTCATTCGGTTGTCCGATGTGCGCGACACTAGTACGAAGAAAAATTATGGCGTGCAAACATATTACAACTCCGAAATACGGAACATTCAGGTTGCTGCGACCGATAACCGTCCGAAGCAGAAATCGAGCTCACCACCAACCGACAGTGGTGTTGTGAAGTCCAAGCAGCTTACGCTTGATAATCTCAACAGTACACTGGAACAGATCAACAACTATGTGTTTATTCATCAAACCGACGCAAAGTACCACGACACGATTCGATTCCTCAAGAAGCAACACCTTTTCGGCATAGCGATGGAATGCATCGAACACGGGCGGCATTCGAAAGCATCATCGCTGCTATCGATCGCCACGCTGGACTCGATCTTCATTTTCGACATCAAATGGATTAAGATCACTGATGATTTGCGCGATCTGCTGGGCAATGATCGGTACAGACGCGTTTTGTGCAACGGCCGCATGGTGGGTGACATTCTACTCCACAGGTTTGGTGTACCATTGGGGAAATGCTTCGACGTTATGGTAGCTCACATTGCAATCAGCAAAAATGCGGGACTTGCTGTAGAGAACATGGTTTCACTGCAGCAGTGTGTGCAGAATTACCTTAATTTGCCAGACAAATTCTTCGACACGAGTGTAAGTAGTGCACCGGTAGAGAGCACTAGGAGAAAGATGTAATATGATTGTAAATATGTTCAATGTTTACAGATCGACTTCAATGTACGCCCGTTAAACGATGCGGCAAAGAGGGAAGCGGCAAAACATGCAGTATTTCTACTACCCCTGCAGGATCTTTTCGTACACGAGATTATGCTGGAACCGTTCTACAAAAGCTGCATCAGCTACTCGCAGAGCCTGTCCTGTAATCCGGATTACATCAATAGTTTGGCAGACCTGCGGAACAAAGGTCCGGAAGCAGTTGACGCAATCCAACTGGCAAAGCTAGGAATTAACGTGGAGTTGATTAATGCGGACCGGAGCGTGAGCCAACAAACAGCTGACTGACTGATCCAGGGAAGGAAAACAATGGAAAACGATGAATAATAAAGCTCTGGCACTACTGATAAATACGCACGAATTAATTTAGGTGACAAGCAAGACCACGGAGGATTGTTGACTGTTGACGAGTCTAGTAAGATGGCAAATGATACAAACGGATACAGGAGCATTAAATTCGAACATGCTATAGGAATCATTTGAAGCCGAAAGAGATCACCACCTACCAGACGCTACAACCTCGCCGCGGTCTTGGGATAACATCTGCCATTCAATACAGAAAAAAAGAAAAGCAAAATACAATATCCCGTCCGTTGTAGTGGACACATCAACGTCATCACTCCATCTCAGTATGGACCTACCACGCCTCCACTACCCGTGTGGTTGGCCTAAAACGACAAAACGAGCTGGGTCATCCGGGGGGCATTCTCATGACGTAGCCACCGGAGCTCTTCCAAGAAAATCATTATGGCGCGTAGATTCAATGACGGGTGGGAATGTGTAAAGAAGGTTTGTTGCACAGATGGCCAAAAGGTACTTAAAAAATATGACAATAGCATCAGGATTATACGAAAAGACGACTTCGAACCGAATTCCTGTTCCTCAAGCCCAAAATCATACAATACGTACATTTATGAGCTTTGTTAAGGTAAGCTGTCACCAACTTTAACTTTGTACGATCAGAACGTTCCTTCAAGCAGCTTGTTTTTTTTTTGGATAACCCTTTATTCGTGATTACAGTAAGGAATAGCCGAGGCAGAAAGATTAAAACATGAAAAAGACAAAAAGAGGCACATACTCATACTAAAGCCTCTTACAATTCAGTTATGTGTGTGTTGTTGTTGGTGGTGATGGTGGTGCTACTGAAGCCCTGATTGTATTGGACAGAGGTTGCCGAATTCTGTGTCCTATCCAGCCATCTCATCATCCTGGTCCTTCTTTTGCGCCTTGCCATGCCCGTTCTCCTCCTTCGTCACTTCGGACGATGATTTTGACTGTTCAGCGACGGCACTGGAGGCAGCAGAACCAGCCGACGACTGCTTGCTGCTTGTGGTGCCTCCTGGCGCATCCTCGTGCGATTTTTCACTATTTTCCAGCGCTTTTACAAACTGTTCCAAGTCCCCAGCGTTGGCTGCAGCGACAGCTTCCGTGTTTAGCTGAAACTGTGACACGACCGGACCGAGCTGGCCGGACTGCAGCGCATTGGAGAACATGGAAAGGGCTTGCTGAAATTGGGGCGAAGAGATGGTTTCCTTCAATTGCTCTTTCTTGCTCTCGTCACCTTCCAGTTGAGGTAGGTGTGCGACCAGCGCGTCCACCTTTTCTTGGTCCGAAATGATTGACGCCAGCGTTTGCGAGTTAACGGCGGATGCCAGATCGATGTTTTGCCTCGATCCGGTTCCGTCCACGCCTGTCGCGCTTATACCGGACAGATAGTTTTGCAGGTCTGAGAGCAAAATTCTTGATCCTCCGTCAGCGTTCGCGTTGCCGCCGGTACCAGCAGCACCACTTCGTCCGACTGGGGTACTCATCGGCGAACCTGTAGCGGATGCTCCTGAACCAGTGCTGGGTTTCGTCGTATTGCCGCCGGTTTTCTTCGGTGCTCGAGGCGTAGATGGTGCGTTCAAGGTTGTGGTTGGTGTTGTGGTGCTACCACCGTTTCCATTATTGCTGCCTGAAATGGTACTGCTGCTTCGGTTTGACGGAGTCGCTGCACTGGTTCGGCTGCTCGAATTGCCCGAGTTTGAACGGCTTTGAGGAAAGAGAGCACCCAAAACGGTATTATTTTATTAATTTTAAATTACTTGGAGAGCACTGGCACCGACACTGGTTGTCGTACGTAATGTCGTGGTTCTACTTACGTCATGGACCCTAGGAGACTGCTCAAACCACCCATCTGTCCAACACCACCGAACAGCTGCATTATCTGTTGTTGCGACATGTTGTTTAACATGTACTGCAAATCACCATTATCATTGCCACTGCTTCTTCCGCCCGAACCGATACTATTGCCCGACGGTGGATTATTGATCACTTCGTTAATTCGACGGCACCACTCATCGTCCCGGTCTGTTTTCGGTTCCTGCATCCAGAAGAACAGCCTGCGGCTGGAAGACTTGAATTTCAACACATACACACGACCATTCTTTACGTAATCGAGCTTCTTGAATTCGCAGTCGTCCGGGAACAGAATTAGATCGTCCTCGACGGTTCCGGAGGTGCGATCCTTCCAGCAGAAGTGTATCAAACCATCTTCCGCCTGATACACGTACACCAATCCCTTTCGGTTGTCCGCATGCACCATCTTGTTTACCATGTTCATACGGCCCGCACGGAATTCGACCAGATGTCGATTCCCACCGGAGCTTCCACCCAGCGCACTGCTGCTACCGAATATTGGTCCACTCATGTTGCTAAATTTCTGGCAAAAAGCAAATTTGAAAAACGAGGTCGATGTTACAAGATGATTTGTGTGCGTTTTTTGATTGAGTTTTCGTCATTCAATCCGCAAAGAAAGAGAGCATAGCAAAAAGAAACCCTTTTTTGTTTGACTAACCTGGTTTTACGCGTCCTTCAAGGGAGAATTGATATTTTTTGCAAGATACACAGAGCAGCTGAACAGTACCAGACGGTGCTGGGACGAATAGAGTTTTGGCTAGGTAGTACAAACTTTATCTTCAATAATGCTGGCGCAATTCAATCAAAGAAACCTTTCGTTGTCTTTTTCTTGTGGCGTGACAGAGCGTATTTGAGAGCTGGCTTGACAGCTGACAAAACGCTCCGGGAAACGCTTTCACTTCAAAGCGGTTGCTTGACAACCAGTCACGATGTTTTATTTTCTTGCATATTTATTTGAAAAATCAAACCCTTTCAGAAAGTTGTGCAATGTACAGGAAAATCGAGAAAAGTTTTCGCTTTTCTTCATAAAATTTGTAATAATGGGTGGATTCAAAACATTTATACCTTTTTGTTCTGTAGAAATATGTATTTTGTTCACAATTGCTGGCGAGCTTCGCTCTTGTACAGTTGTTGTTCTTCAGTTGAATTTTGCAATCAAGGATTTAGCGAGGCCAATCTGAAATAGAAAGAAAAGTTTTCGCTTTTCTTCATAAAATTTGTAATAATGGGTGGATTCAAAACATTTATACCTTTTTGTTCTGTAGAAATATGTATTTTGTTCACAATTGCTGGCGAGCTTCGCTCTTGTACAGTTGTTGTTCTTCAGTTGAATTGCACGTCTAATAGACATGACTGGACCAACAAGCGGTTAAGCGGGTGGTCAAATGAAGTTGCTGGCGAAATGTATGGAAGTTGACAGCTTGAAAAGTTGCCAGCTACTTTGTTTCTGTCAAATTCCATACATTTCGCCAGCACCATTTGGCCAGCAACTCCATTTGACCACCCGCTTAACACGATATGAAGACTTCAGGAAAATGTGAGTTTTGACTAAATAGCCGTTGGTCCGGTCGCATAGGATTTATGTATAAAAGCGCAACAGTCGGCTATTAAGTCAGTCGTTTTCAATACATTGTTCCTGTGTGGAAATTCTTATAATAAATGTGTCTCCACTGGTCTCCACTGGTCTCCTCTCCACACGTACCTTTTGTAAAATGAGTTTTTGCCTTCAACAGGATTCAGCTTTCAACCCATAAGGCTTTGATTGTCCAGGAATGGCGCATGGAGAATTTTCCTTGTTTCATCAGTTCATGTGAACGGCCCACAGAGTCCCCGGTTTTGATTCCGCAGGACTTCAGTATATGGGGATATACGATAGGAAAACTGGACGATGTTAAGCATTTGTGTTTGGACACATTCAGGAAACGTTTGGGTAAGAATTGGAACAAGATACTGAAAATGAAGTAGCGCGTGCGGCTTGCAATGACTTCTAAAAGCGTCTACGGGCCGTTATCAAATACATGGGATAAAGGGTTAAACTTATTAAGTACAATTTAATTTTACTTTTTATAGATAGTATTGTTGAAATCGATGAATCGATAAACATATATAGAAACATTTAAAAAGAAATTCATGCAATTTGCCAAATCATGTTCTCATTTTACGGTACACATGTAGAGAACATGTGACTGGCATTCTCTTCTTTTGTGGCCTGCTCCTAGGGAGCACGTCTAATAGACATGACTGGACCAACAAGCGGTTAAGCGGGTGGTCAAATGAAGTTGCTGGCGAAATGTATGGAAGTTGACAGCTTGAAAAGTTGCCAGCTACTTTGTTTCTGTCAAATTCCATACATTTCGCCAGCACCATTTGGCCAGCAACTCCATTTGACCACCCGCTTAACACGATATGAAGACTTCAGGAAAATGTGAGTTTTGACTAAATAGCCGTTGGTCCGGTCGCATAGGATTTATGTATAAAAGCGCAACAGTCGGCTATTAAGTCAGTCGTTTTCAATACATTGTTCCTGTGTGGAAATTCTTATAATAAATGTGTCTCCACTGGTCTCCACTGGTCTCCTCTCCACACGTACCTTTTGTAAAATGAGTTTTTGCCTTCAACAGGATTCAGCTTTCAACCCATAAGGCTTTGATTGTCCAGGAATGGCGCATGGAGAATTTTCCTTGTTTCATCAGTTCATGTGAACGGCCCACAGAGTCCCCGGTTTTGATTCCGCAGGACTTCAGTATATGGGGATATACGATAGGAAAACTGGACGATGTTAAGCATTTGTGTTTGGACACATTCAGGAAACGTTTGGGTAAGAATTGGAACAAGATACTGAAAATGAAGTAGCGCGTGCGGCTTGCAATGACTTCTAAAAGCGTCTACGGGCCGTTATCAAATACATGGGATAAAGGGTTAAACTTATTAAGTACAATTTAATTTTACTTTTTATAGATAGTATTGTTGAAATCGATGAATCGATAAACATATATAGAAACATTTAAAAAGAAATTCATGCAATTTGCCAAATCATGTTCTCATTTTACGGTACACATGTAGAGAACATGTGACTGGCATTCTCTTCTTTTGTGGCCTGCTCCTAGGGAGCACGTCTAATAGACATGACTGGACCAACAAGCGGTTAAGCGGGTGGTCAAATGAAGTTGCTGGCGAAATGTATGGAAGTTGACAGCTTGAAAAGTTGCCAGCTACTTTGTTTCTGTCAAATTCCATACATTTCGCCAGCACCATTTGGCCAGCAACTCCATTTGACCACCCGCTTAACACGATATGAAGACTTCAGGAAAATGTGAGTTTTGACTAAATAGCCGTTGGTCCGGTCGCATAGGATTTATGTATAAAAGCGCAACAGTCGGCTATTAAGTCAGTCGTTTTCAATACATTGTTCCTGTGTGGAAATTCTTATAATAAATGTGTCTCCACTGGTCTCCACTGGTCTCCTCTCCACACGTACCTTTTGTAAAATGAGTTTTTGCCTTCAACAGGATTCAGCTTTCAACCCATAAGGCTTTGATTGTCCAGGAATGGCGCATGGAGAATTTTCCTTGTTTCATCAGTTCATGTGAACGGCCCACAGAGTCCCCGGTTTTGATTCCGCAGGACTTCAGTATATGGGGATATACGATAGGAAAACTGGACGATGTTAAGCATTTGTGTTTGGACACATTCAGGAAACGTTTGGGTAAGAATTGGAACAAGATACTGAAAATGAAGTAGCGCGTGCGGCTTGCAATGACTTCTAAAAGCGTCTACGGGCCGTTATCAAATACATGGGATAAAGGGTTAAACTTATTAAGTACAATTTAATTTTACTTTTTATAGATAGTATTGTTGAAATCGATGAATCGATAAACATATATAGAAACATTTAAAAAGAAATTCATGCAATTTGCCAAATCATGTTCTCATTTTACGGTACACATGTAGAGAACATGTGACTGGCATTCTCTTCTTTTGTGGCCTGCTCCTAGGGAGCACGTCTAATAGACATGACTGGACCAACAAGCGGTTAAGCGGGTGGTCAAATGAAGTTGCTGGCGAAATGTATGGAAGTTGACAGCTTGAAAAGTTGCCAGCTACTTTGTTTCTGTCAAATTCCATACATTTCGCCAGCACCATTTGGCCAGCAACTCCATTTGACCACCCGCTTAACACGATATGAAGACTTCAGGAAAATGTGAGTTTTGACTAAATAGCCGTTGGTCCGGTCGCATAGGATTTATGTATAAAAGCGCAACAGTCGGCTATTAAGTCCGTCGTTTTCAATACATTGTTCCTGTGTGGAAATTCTTATAATAAATGTGTCTCCACTGGTCTCCACTGGTCTCCTCTCCACACGTACCTTTTGTAAAATGAGTTTTTGCCTTCAACAGGATTCAGCTTTCAACCCATAAGGCTTTGATTGTCCAGGAATGGCGCATGGAGAATTTTCCTTGTTTCATCAGTTCATGTGAACGGCCCACAGAGTCCCCGGTTTTGATTCCGCAGGACTTCAGTATATGGGGATATACGATAGGAAAACTGGACGATGTTAAGCATTTGTGTTTGGACACATTCAGGAAACGTTTGGGTAAGAATTGGAACAAGATACTGAAAATGAAGTAGCGCGTGCGGCTTGCAATGACTTCTAAAAGCGTCTACGGGCCGTTATCAAATACATGGGATAAAGGGTTAAACTTATTAAGTACAATTTAATTTTACTTTTTATAGATAGTATTGTTGAAATCGATGAATCGATAAACATATATAGAAACATTTAAAAAGAAATTCATGCAATTTGCCAAATCATGTTCTCATTTTACGGTACACATGTAGAGAACATGTGACTGGCATTCTCTTCTTTTGTGGCCTGCTCCTAGGGAGCACGTCTAATAGACATGACTGGCATTATGGTTGTAAATTTCAAGAATCAGAAATTACGAAAGTTTTTTTTCCTAAATAACGCTTTTGCTAGTTATTGATACTATCATGTGATTCCAGTACGGGCGACCTACTGAGCACCTGAGGTAGTAGCACCGGTGTTTTACGCAACAAATTTCAATTTCAAATCTTATCCGAACCGTGTTCCTCTCGTAAGAAATGACTTTTCGGTTGTGTGTTAAATTAAGCGTCTAGGAAGCCATTCGTGTCAGTATTGGTAGAAACATGAACGGGCTACTATGTTTTGTTAGTTTAAATGTGTTTTTTCCGACTATTGTTAAGGGATAGTTTGTATAATAAAGTCGTTTTTTTAAAAGCTGATGCTGTTTCTTTGATTGCTCTTCACAAATGTGTATTTATTTAATTACCGGCTACACGGCTCGGCGCTGCACTGTTGTAGTTCATTTGAAATGATTATCCTTTTTTTCAATCTAATAAGCTAGGACATTTGCAGCGATTGCTTCGATCGGAACACTATCAACTTTTGCGACTAAACTTTGAACGCTACAACAGTACGTAAATCCCTTGGCAAATGTTTCGAACGAAGCATTGTACCAGCCATACTCCTGGCAAATGTCAGAACATAAGAGTTCACTGGGCAGTATCGATGTTCGGTACGGATCGTTGTTGGTGATGAAAGCAATCGCTGAATTAGTGTTGGGCGATTTAATAATTTTCCATGTCCATTTCGGAGCTATAATACCATTAACATTGAGCGTAATGGGAACCTGTGTGCCATTTGCATGCGGCAGCGTTAACGTATCAAAAGCTCCAGTGTACACTAATACATCGCTTTGTAGACGATCGGCAGTGCTGCGAACGATCTTTTCGATAGTCAACCAGTTACCACCATTAACCTTTTGCCACTGTGGTGCGACATTGACGTAGAAGTAGGTATCCCATTGCCACGTGCGGAATATACCATCTGCATCCGGTGTCATATGGCCTCGTGCAAGGTAGGACGCGGTATTCACAAATTTGGCCGCCTGAGTTGAAGAGCCCAGTAGTTCGGTCAGTCGTGTTTGTTGCGACTTGATGGTATAAGAACTGTCCACAAGAACCGAGGTGGGAACACCGGTTACTTTGAACGATGGACGATACGACTCAACTATACTGTCTGTAATGTGTGTGTAAAACGCAAACATTTACGGCTATCAATTAAAGGTAGCAAAGTACGTATTCTTACCGGCGATAGAATCTCCATTGACAGTGTGTTTCGTGTAGATGATAGATGCAGTTTGCGCATTGTAACACACCGTAAAATGTTTTACGAATCCAACTCCCGGAACATCAAAACCAATGTTTCGTATCGTGCCGCCATTTCCACAAACTTCGCTAGTCAGTTGATGGTCTCCAGTCACAGCCTTGGTGCAAACTATGCTGGATACATTGACGGGGAAACCATTGAGAAGGAAGGTGCTTCCACCAACACAGGTGATCAACGCTTTATCTAGTAAAGCTATAACAAATAAACCAAAAACACATTTTACGAAAGTTTTCAGAAAACGAATCGCGTTTGTACTTACTATTGATCACGTTGCTTTTGGGACATGCTACAGCATTCGACTCACCAAGAGCCCAGTTAAGTTGCCCATTCTTCGGTATCCATAAATTATTATTTTTCAGGAACACAGGTTCCGGAAAGGTGAGATCAGTTTTCACGTTGATCGTACATTCTAGGTATAAAACCAATTCAGTAACGCATTGAGCGGCGACTTGGGTTAGTTAGTTTGCATTTACTTACGTCCTTTAACGTTATGAAGGAGACAAAACGACAGAACAACTAGGGGCCACATTTCAAATGGATCTGTTCCAAATCGAACTTTGTAAGACACTTTTTAGCATTTTGTTAAATGAACAGAGCAAATGAATGCTCGATGTTGTGTGTTGGATAGATATTTGTTTGTTTATTTAAACAAACTTTCCAGACTTACATTTGAAAGCACTAGCGCAACAGGATCTGGTTTAGGACAATAGGTCTTATTCTACTACTGAAAAAGTACAACCAAGAGAGCGTATGATAGTAAATGTTCTTCTTGTGTGTTATGTTGCTGTTCCTTTTCAACTGTTAAGTATGACTGTTAGTATGAACTGTTAGTTCTCAAAAGATCCTATCTCAGATTTAGCGTGATCATTTGCAAACTTCTCTGTCTGTTCCGTTTTCTTATTATTTTACGTAATAAGTGAACAACATGTTGTTGTCTAATAAAAAAAGCAAAAAATTAGCATATTAATAATCAGAAAAGAAAGTACTTTGTTTTAAATAAACCTAGATAAGGTCAAAAAATATATTAAGATAGGTACTTTTAGTTAATACAAGCAATATAAATCCATAAAGAACCATAAAGGAAAAGAATTCAATGTAATAGTGTAATGTGGTATCAGTTCATAATTATTATAAAATCATGAGAAATGTCTTCAAAACAACTCGGTAGTTATATTCCATACTCCCGCGACTAGCTTCCTGCATGGCAATAACCTATTTACCCAGTTCCTATCATCCAGACTGGCTGCAATCGGATGGCGCTGTGAATTTGCCTTGCCTGTGGGAACTGAATGAGGTCTTGAGCTGGATTTCAGGACGGGTTTTATGATGCCGATCCCGATCCCGCATTGCTACACCGGCCAGCACCGGATTCATGCTGACGCGTACGTTTGGCGGCGGGTTGCAACAACTTGTCCTCGATCAGCAATGCCATCCGCCGTCCTCGCTTCAGTTTAAGATAGTCTGCAATTTTTTAAGTCTTCCATGCCCAGCCAGCACACCTCTGATAGTTGCTTTCATGTCACTTTTGATTGCGGTGTGTGTTCCATTTCTTGCGCTACTCCACGGGGAGATATTTAGAATTACTTCGTGCAAGGCAAATAACCGGTACCACCAACTGTTTCTAGCTTGCTGGATAGGAGCATAAATCTACTTTCATTTATGCAGCAGGTTTTGGTGCATGGATGCAAGCGCGGTTTTTGGTTTAGGTTTTCGGTGCATTAGAAGCGTGTGGAATGAATGAAACTGGTTTAGTTTTCATTTTCATACAGGTTGATTTCCGCGTTGAGAATAGCTGTTTCAATAGTAAAAATTAGGACCGCCTTCACAGGGATTGGTTTAGACACACAGTACTGCCGTGTGAAAGACGGACACTGCCACACAATTGCTTTACTGTGAATTAAACCCTTTTTAAAAATCATTGCTGTTAATTTACTTTACACACATGTTTGCGAATGTATGCACATAACCCAATTGGCAAGGTTATAAATGCATAGCGTGTAGAGCTTTTATTATATTGGATTCATTAACATCTGCAGCCTTTTTGTAATATAACTTTTTTCTTACACATTTCCCATGTTGCTGGTGATGACCCCTTCCTTTCGAAATGTTACAGAATCGCTACAAGGTTTCGTTCGCGAAAGGCTTTCACTGATGCTTCTTGTACCGGTTTCCTCGTGCGATGGAAAAACATCGCACTATGGGAATTGCACTCCATCGAGCGATCGAGAGATTTTCTAGTGTGTTAAAAATATGGTTAACATTATACATAACATTGCATGTGTTAAGCACGGGGTGGTCACTATTTTAAATTTGCATACATTAAATTGAACAGTCAGTTAAATGCTAAACAAGTTCATGCGACATTCAACAAACTATTTGTGCATGTTCTGCATAGCGTAAGTAAGTCGATGAGGTTACCGAAGCTTTTACGGGTAGTGCACATCAAGAGAGCTTTTTGACGGAGTCGTACTATTTTGCCCACTGTGAAGGCAGTGACGCTGGTGGTTGCTATGGTTGATGCATCTCGTGTTGCTTGGATTGTTATTTAGCGATAGTTCGCTCGGCCGCACGCGAACGGACGCAGCGTGTTGTTTGGCTTCTTGTATTTCTTTAGAAGTTTATTTGCTACACATCTGGTAACGGGTACGCAAATATCGTTGGACTACGATTATGTTTCGTGGAAATGGTATTGTGTCTGTGTCAAAAAAGTACGTGCGTGCGTTAGATTGAATTTGCTGTGAAAAATAGTATGATAAGTTCATGTGTGTGTTTGTTTTTTAATAAACACAACAATAATCACATCAAATTGCGATAAACGCTACCGGAAATGTTGCTCTCATCGAAAGATCGTGTTGCGGAAGAGAAATAAAACAAAGTTAAAAAATGCGAAGAAAGTTAATAATTTGAAATTGTGATGCATTTTTATATCAGCAATCACATGGTTTTTACCGATTCGGCAAAATAAAATAGTGTAGTGGCCGCAAATAAAAAGGAGAAATTGTGACAAAAAAACACCAGCACACACATACACATCCAATATCCACACAGTCTTAACACGGTCATCTTCATGTGAAAAGTGGTTCATATGCTTCCGGCAAGATATCAACGATACGACGATTTGCACTATGCCGATTTGACCGATCACCGGTGAATGTGACCTCAAAAGGTTCAGTGCGATGTCGGCAGAGGCCAGCGATATTGTGCGATATTGTGTAACGATATTGGAGTGAAAAATTGTGTCAATCGAAAGTGTATACTGCCCATTCACGCGGTCTTTGCGAACGTGATACAGTGATTGTGTGTGTAGAGAGGAAATAAGCGTAATGCATAAGTATATAGCAGATGATTGGAAAATTTAGCTTGAACGCCGAAACAGAAGAATGTTGATAGAATAACCGGCGTAATAACAGAGACTAAAATAAACGTAAGTAAAATCAGGGCTACCCTTAGCTCAAGCGAACGATATAATATAGTAGAAACGGCATACAACCAGATATTGGATGTTTTGGATGTTTTATAGTTTTAAAAACGTTACAAATAAACTCAATGGGACGATAAGTTAATGTTTGGAACAGCCTGAAGCAAAATTTCGGTGTTGCGTGCAGGCTCAGATTATGGCAGCCACAAAACACAAACGAAAATAATAGAGTCCCATGATGCCCACTTCCTACCACAATGGGGACTCTGGGGATTCAATAAATGTATGCATGCATATATAGATTGCAAAGCATATTATAAAATTAGAGAGCGATGTTCGTTCCAGATTTTCTTTTGTTTCCTTCCTTTTTTTTTGTTTTCTTTGATATTTGGCTTAGCATGGATAATGTTCCGTTATTCGCATTTCGCGTACAATGTCGTTGTGCAGCATCACATTCGTGTGGCAGAAAGCATCTGCTAAAATATTCGTCTCATTCTTCGATTTGCATATTTTATTGGGAGTGAAAACGAATCGCTTGAAATGATGAATTTGGCTGGAGGAAGATAACAGCAACGAAATGAAGCATTGATCATAATGAGTATTGATATATTGGTTGATTGTAAAATGTTAATAAAGTACAAGTAGCATGTCGTACATAAGAGGATTAGAGAGAATATCCATTAATCCCGATAGATGGTTGCAAAACTTGTTGAATATACTGCTTTGCAAGACATTTCTTTTTGGAACTATGTTTAGTTTTGCATAATATATTGAAAAACTTGTCTAGCAAAACTGAGCCGTATAACTTCTACTTCTCTGATGAAGATTATCAGAATGAATAATTACGAAACACTAAAATACACCTGGTATTTAAAAAAAACAAAGCCTAAGATGCAGAGGACTTCTACAACTGTTGCTTGGAAATAGAATCGAGGATCGCTACAACGAGCATAAATCCAGAGTGCAAAAAGCTCGAAAGTGGGGCTGTGGTTCATCTTAACGGGTACAACATCATCAACATCCACTGATAATACCAGAGCAAATAGGAATTTGAAAACTGCCCTGATCTTGAGGGAAAAACTGTGAACGATCATAATAGGTGCGTTAGGGCAGGATTGCGCTACACAGTGAGTGCCTCATTTTTGCAAGGAAGTGTGCCGGCTAAGGCGGGGACGTACGCTTGCACAGTAACACACAGGTCATCATCAGTCTTTTCATAAATGGTTTCCATTTCCCTTTGGCTGGAGGAACCTGTCTCGAGAAATAGTGCATTATGTGGGTTAATGCGACGCACTAACCGCGTTGAGCATGCAGCAGGAGAATGAAGAGAATCGGTTATTTTATCTTATTATGTTAAGTTACCTTCTTGTTGGTTGCTTTGCCACATGTAACTGATTAGCTGACCATTTGTTTTGCCAATTTTTAGAAAATGGTTTTAGGAAGAACAGTAATTATTAATGACGGCTTAACGCCGTATTGTCAAGAACAGCAGTATCATACATACATTTTTGTTCTCACACATTGTGTTGGCTCAAATTTGGTAATTGCAAGTTATAAAGTGGTATTAAAAACCATTTGTTTTACCACTTTTTGGCTATCCATATAAATCAAACTCCGAGCAGCGTTGAATGGTTTTAATTTTTGTTAGTTTTTCTCAAGCTGTTTAAGTACGATATTCCTGACTAATTCCATAGCGAATGCCGGGTATTGTGAATGATTCCATGATGAAACAGCAAGTGAAGATGAACCAAGACAGCGGTTACAGTCCGATTATTTCGATGTTAATAGTGAACCATGGCCAATATGATCTCGGAAGAGAAATTCGTACCTCCTTATTCACGTGCAATCAACTAGCCATGACCAACGGCGGGTTTCCAGTGCCTATCGTTCGGTACAAGTGCAAAACGGCCGACGCTGGCTGTGTACATTCTCTCCTAGGAGGGATGCGCAGTAGAAAACGAGTTTATTTTTCATTGCTGTTGATATTGTTGTGCCATTAACATAATTTTAGGATGTTGCTGGACGGCGGAAGCTGACACAGCACAGATAATTTGTCCGCGTTATGCCGCGTGGTTGCAATTTGGAGAAAGTTTAAAGTTGTCCATCGATTTGATCGTTGGGTGTGAAGCTGTCATTAGAAGGGTCATTAAAGAATGTTTCAGCGCACTATTCAAACGTAACAAGTTTCGCTTGTTTTCTCATCACGAACCAATCTTCTTTCTTAATAGTGCCCCGTTTGACCTGGATAAAGGTTGGTTGGAAAATTTGATGACATACCGATTGCATTCGATTGACTACTACGAGATTGGTCGGTTGATTGGTGACGGCTGAGAGTAGAATTTTTTAATTTCACATTTTTCAAACAACCATCCAAATAAACACAATTAACTAGGCAACTTTAAATAAATAACAGTGTGTTTTTAAAACAAAAAGAAATCTTATCAAAAGCAAAATGTTATGTTGGTGTTTTTGATCACACATCATATATGATGTATTCATAACTATTTGTTATTCTTCCTGCCTTAACGGCTTCCCAGACTGTATATAATAAAAAGTTTAATAAATTCCTTATGTTCCGAAACTCAGAAATTGTTGAAAATATGATATAATGCCTGTAGATCTGCTATCGATTGTGTGTAAAAATTCTCCTACGCGACCGTTGTTTTAAACATATACCATTAATATAGTTTCATAAGAATGTAGACTGTTTTACATTAAAACATCTTGTTATGGATTTCATTTCAGGCACCGAACATACCAGCAACATAAGCAAAAGCCCTTAACGAGACTCATTAGTAAATGGTTTCAGTCGGATTTGTATTTGTTTTACTTTTTCTTCCGCTATATTTAAATAACACGTTTTAAGGATGCAGTTACTTTAAATCAATATTCTATAGAGTAATTAAGATAATTGCATTTTTCGCCCAGAATTACCAGTGTTGCTAAAAAACAATTGGAAACAATTAGTATTTTTGAGAACCAAGCATGAAGTGTTACGGCTGATTAATTCACGAGTCTAGAGTATCTGCACAATACACGCCAACTGCTAATTGCTCATGCATTCGCGTTACATGCTGTGTGCAGTGGCAGTGAAAGAACGATGGGTAATATTATGAGCAGCAGCGATTCTACCCTGCCGAGACAACAGTCACGAAATAGGAGTGGACGCTATCGGACGACACCGTACGAGCATTGGGACTATACTGGTACAAAACGATGCTACTTTGAAGATGATGTCAAAAGCCAGCAAAGCACCGAAAACTCTTGTCCCAATCGGCAGCAACAACAGTCACCGAATGCAGAAAATTCGCGCATGCTGTTCCTGCTGTATCTCATTCATCGAACGTGGAATGTGGTGGTGGATAGCGTTGATCAGAAGGGGAAAAAGTAAGTATACTTTCCGTGATGTAATATAGCAACATAAAATGTAGAATTGTCTAAAATAAATGTTGAATTTAACAGGCTTGTCCATTATTCTTGCAATGATGAGGTGTAACGGTAGAGTTCGATCATATATGATTATGATAAAAAATTTTAATAGAAATTTAAATTGATCGACAGAATTTTGATTAATAATGCCGATTGTTCGCGCCCATAGAATCATAAAACGAAAATAAAACGAACGAAAAAAAATGTTCTTAAAAATTGACACTTTGCATGAAGTTTATTATCTGTATTTTATGACTTAACTTCGTTTAGTTAATTTCGTTTGATCAGTTTATACACATTGCTCACTTTCAGTTTCTTGCAGATTAAGTTCATTTTTCTTTTTCACTTTCTCCTGTGGTGGATGGCCAGTTGCAATGAAAAGACAAACAACAGAAAGAACCGCGTACTGTAGGACGTTTGAACGTTTTTATTGCATTTTCATGTGAAGGCTCTTCATTCATCAAATGGTTTCCATTGGGCATCGACCGAACCGAACGGTTGATGGTAGATTAAACTAACATTGAAATGTTTCTTTGGGCGGGAGAATGATGGTAAGGCAATGCTCGTTGGAAACCGGTTTCGCCCTTTACTATGGTATGATGTAGCATGCAAATTCACGTATAAATGCAATCAAACAGTGGGTACGCGAAAGAAAGTAAGGAAAATGTAGGAAGTGCATTGCCTTTATTGAAAGAGGGTGAAAAAAGAGAAGAGATAGCAATATTTTAAAAAAATAGATCTATTTAAGCAGTACACACCGAACGTAATAAGGTGCCGTATATTTGTAATTTTGTATCATAAGACACTGTTCAATATTTTTTTTCGGCAAGACTTGTATTCACAAAAGCTTCGGTTTATTATGTGCCGATGTTTTTGTTCGTAGCACACGTATCGATGTAGACGTTACTACTACACGGGTAGTTCGATGAGTACGATGCGGTTGAAAGCAGGAAGTTTTCATTTACTGCGGTGAAATCGACAAACAAACAAGTTTAAACGAGTTTGAAACCAAGGAAGTACAGCATAGGTTAATTTAGTTTAATGATAACTAGGATAGGATAGGTGCATAATCTTTCCTGTACATACTGTAATTGAGCATTCGCGTGAATGAAAAAAGGGACTTTGAACTTTTTGTTTTATTCAAAACTAGAAATGATAAGAAAATAACGAGTTCGATCATAAGCGATCATAGGGCGCTCTTCATGTGCTTGTACATCTCAACAATAATTTACAGTTTTAGTATCAATCATATGAATGGTCATTTCATGAAGGTTTACAAACATTGATATAAATTGAATTGTTTTTCTTTACAGAGCACGTTTAGATCTTCCGAATACAGACGATGCAAAACGACCAAAATGTGTGTACGATGAGGATTTCGATAGCGATCTCAATCTCACGGATCTGGACGATCAATCGAGCATGTACGGATCGCAGTACACATGCTGTACCTGCAGCTACTGTGAAGAAGAATCTGAACGGGATAACTATAACAACATTGCTGGGAATCGATTTTCATTTTGTGAAAGGTATGTCTCTATAGTAAAGTCATTATTTTTTGCTTCTTCTTATTTGGCCCTACAAACTCGGGAGGCCTGGGCCTGATATTTCTAGCTTTCTATATCTGGATGTAACATTTTTGTATACAGACTTTTTGTATTCTTCATAAATGCTTTATTTGCACTATTTTGATTTCAATTTTATTGCCATTCTGTTTCTTTTCTCTGTGAATTCCCTGTAAAAATTCAGAAAAAACAGACACAAAACAAATTGACAAGAAAGTTTAATGTTGATCAAGATTGTTCGATTTAAATTAAATTCAAGATTGAAAATTGCATCATATCTGTTTGTTCCTATTTTGAAGCTGCCCCGGCAAATCTGCAACTACAAACATAACGCTGGAGCCTAAAGCTCTGCAATCCGCATGTACTGCAACTGTACATGCGTACACGAAGAAATAATTTTGAAGCAAACTTTGTAGACGCAATCTTCTTCTTCTAAGCTTAACGACCTGCATCAAACCGTACGGAATAAGTTTGCATAAATATGAAAAATAATAACAATTTTGCATAAATCTGTTATGGGGTATATCCGATAGCGGCGTCGATCTTCACAAGGCAGGACCGGGGGTCGAATCCCGGCGGACCTATATATTACGCTATTTACTTGTGATGTGTGTTGTGTGTTGTTTTGATTAAATTTAAAAAATGAAATGAAAAAATAACAATTTTCACATTCATGTTTTTCGATTTTTGAAGCTACAGAGGTTGCACACCCCTGTTTAGGGGATCTTCTACCGATTGATTTCATTCGAGTTTGAATGTCTGGTACAGTATAGGCAAGTGAACTGGATTCCAAGTTATAGCAACTTGTGTAGTGCCGCATGATGTGTATGAATGACAAATTCTTTGAAGTCGACAGTAAGAGTTTGTCAGTAACATTTCCAGGTAAATTAAAAATGTGTTTATGTTTTTTCAACTGAATAACTATAACTTTGTTGTGTTTTTTAGATTTCGGTGTCGGAAGATTCATCATCAATAGTGGAATAGTGCAATTATTGAATGGATTGACGATTTGTGTTGGAATCCTAATCAAGCCTACTGAAGTTGTTATGATGTCAATGACCAACCCCAATTGTCCGGGGTGAGATGAATGGAAAATCTTTAGGACCCTTTGCTACAACCAAAGACATGCGCCAGGGAAATGGATTTGCATGGCGTCTCTTCAACCTGGCCCTAACGGAGACTCCGCCCGAGATTGGGAGATGGAAGCTTCGGGGAACATTTTTGATAAATCATTCAAGATCCTGGTATACAAAGGCATAGACATAATTGATTCGAGGCGCTTCATTTTTAATAAAATCTTACCAAACGATAGAACAAGTGGAATAAACTTCCGGTCAAGTCAAAGTGATAGTAATATTATGAGCGGACCTGCAAATCAGATCTGATGAGGTGATGTATAAAAAGATGAGGTGATATAATCCTCTCTTTGGTAGTGATCTCCAAGCTTCTCCCAACTTGGATCAAAAGTCAGAACTGACTGTGAAATATGCACAAGTAAGCTAGCTGCCAACCGATCATGCTACCGATCATGAATAACCTTTTCCCTCAAAAATTTATTGTCGAAGTACTCACATTCATCCATGCGTAACACATACTGTTAAGAAAACATATTAATTATATTGACCAAGTGGATAAACACTGAAACTAATGTAGTGGTCTTCAAAATGTTAAATTGATGTCTGTGGTCCATCTGCATTAAAAGAAAATTATGTATTGGTAATATTTAAACCAATACTAAAACTGGAAGTACGACTGATACTGTTATAAGCCTTCCGTTGCCCCATAGAGCAAGTAGCGGAAGGGCTGATACCATATCTTTCTATGTGTAAGTGTAACTTCGTACTACAGTAGGTTACAGTGACGGTTGCATTGTTTAGTTTTCTCCACTTCCTCTGTCGAACTATCGTACCCTACTTGAGGTGCTCTCCCACTAAACATACAAATTTTGCACTTATATGCAACATGAACTGAGGCAAACTCACTAATTAACGCTATGTCAGATTTAATTGGTTTCATCTTCACCCTCTCTCCGCAAGAACAACAATACATGAATATGTCAATGTGATTCATGAATAGGTCATACCCGTACCTACAACGTATGCACGTGTATTGTTTGACTTTCATATGTACCACCGTAGCATCGATAGTCGTGTGCAAGAAATTAGGTTTGTTGAACCCGATGTAGAGAAACCCTTAAGCATTGCAGCTGTAATTGGCTGTCTCATGCCGAGCCGTATGTTGACGAAACGTCGATAACAATGGTTTTACCATTAGAATATCTTAAAATTATGCTGCATATAAACTTGTCTCACCATGATTAGCTGCAACCGGGCATGATGAGGCTTCTTCACATGCGTCGTAAAATGCAATGTATAAATTTCAAAGTAGCACAAACAAACAATAAGTAAGAGAAAAAAACATTAATGCAGCAAAGTCAAATAAAATTCTAATGTAGGTAGTGATTGTGCGTGGTACCAAATGGCAACAAAAAGTGATTAAAATTAAGAGCAACAAAGCAACATGCTTTGATACTGCGATCGATCGAGCTTTATTTGTGAAGAGAGCTTTACATCGCATCGGTGTGCTCCGAAAGCTTCGGCGCCGTTAAGCTTCCATGCGATGTTTATGTGCAGCTTCTCTTGTAGAGCGAAACGTTTCTCATTTTAGTAGCAGCGGTTTACAATTATTCATGATTCCCAATTCTCTCATTTATCGAACGCATGTAAACTGGTGCTCATGTATGTAGTTAAGGTGCTCTCCCGTTGTTATGTTCGGGCAAGGTTGTAGACTTTTGAACGGTGAGGAAAACTCATCACCATCCTCACCCAGCGTTAGTTTGGCTCCGTTCTCTCTCCTAGGTGAAGGAAAATGGTTCAACCGTCTGGCAGATGTGTAATGACGGGGAGAGCTTCAGTGCTAGTTTGTTAGTTTGGCAGCTTGACGGAACGGAGGTTGCTCAGTAGCTTGTACTGTCGGAACTGTTCATTGCGCCGCGTGTGCGCTTAGGTGCTGAAACGGTTATTGTGGGTCCGTCGCTTGATGTAGAGTTTGAGTTTGGTTATAAGTTTAAACTGAATATTGAACACACCTGAACGAGTATTGTTTCTCGCACAACGTGTTCTTCTTCAGATGTGGTGCTCAGTTTGTGTACTTATTGATACACAAATATATCAAGTGGAAATTTAGTTCGCAAAATGCCATGTAAATCGAGAAACAGTTTCATTTTGTGTACCAATCAGCAGTGTGTATTGATGAAGTGAAAACAATGTATGTTTGAAATTCAGTTTAATAAGTTATGACAAGTTTGATGATAAAAACAAATAAGAATTAGTGCACATTTAAGTTTTCGTATAAAAAAAAACAACTGGAAGAATGAAGTGATGTAATGAAGTGATCGTTTTTACATAGGTGCAAAACTCAAAACAAGTCTAATGACAGCTTGATCTCGAAATGATTCCTAACCGTGCACTCAGCAGCACCAACCAACCAGTAGTTGTTGTTTTGCCTCTCTGTGTGTGCCGAATATAAGATTGAAGTTTGCGGTGGTTGATTTTTGAGGTTTGCTGTTCATTTATTGTGTGCTTGGGGGGTACTGCAACAGCAAAAATATACGCTCCAAATCCTCGCGTTAGTTCGTTTCCAGCGCATGCGGCCAGATTACCGTTATTGGCAGTGATTCGGGAAAACGTTTCGCAAAGCTTCAGCAACCAAAGTGACCACAACCATTCCGCAAACGATCCTATCATTTGAATAGTTCGTGTGGATTTGTGACGTAGATCGTGTCGATCGGGAGTGTGCTATTGGAAGAAGTGAATTGAATAAGTTTGCATCACCGACATTATTACGATGGAACGTAATTAGCATCCAACTTGAACTACGTTAAAGTCTTAAAATAGGTTTCTTATTTCGATTCATCACACCCACAAACCAACCGGTCAAGTTGTGGGAAAAAAGGTAATTCCAAAATATATTTAATTTTCATACAATTATTGATCAAAAGCAAAAATCATATTATTGAGTTTGAGTAGTTAAATAGGTATCATATTAAAATACCTATTTTTAGATGTGCATAAGAAAACAAAAAAATAAGCAAAAAGAGAATATGATTTACGAGTTTTTTTTTACTGGCCTACCAGATTTGTGATGTCCCGCAACGTTATAAATTCAGAAGCTCATTCAGCAGCTTTTAATGTCATTATTAATTAACATTTTCCACCGTGTCAACATTGCCAAAGTCAACGAGGAAGCCGTCCATCCCCTTTTGCGTCTCTCGCTTTTATTTTTCACATAAAAATTCTCATTATCAAAAGATTTTCTCTCATTTGATTTTTGCAAAAGTCTACGCGCAAGGGTAAGGTGAATGCTAGATTTTCTATTTCTATTGGCCGTTGGTGGAGAAAAGTGGTTAAAAAATTTGTAATGTAAATGGCCTTTTTTTTATCTTCAATTATCGCTTTATAGCGTCGGCGTTGCTTTAAGCTGGTTCGGAAAAAAAACTGTAAGCATCTGTCGCCTATAGGATGGATGCCTTTTTTCGTTAGAAAACTGCGACGCTACCACTAATCAGTGGCATTAAATTTTAATAATTCAGAACCTTGTTAGGGCAGAGTCACGATGACGGTTGACCGTATAAAAATGTAAGAATTGAATTGAATTTTTGTGCGAAATTTTTCAACGCACTTAAGATGGTAGATAAATGAAAGTTTTGATAAAAATTGTGTGTTTTAAGTATAAAATACAGCCGCCTCAGTTTTTTTTCGGAATAGATAGCCCATTTGACGATATAATGCGGTAAAAGTAAAGTAGGAATAAACATTTCGCTCTGACTGTCTCTGTCGGTGGTTTTGTACACGAGAAAAACAAATATTTTCCTTGAAAAAAAAAACAAACACACACATACATAATATACCACACGTATAAAATGTCTGCTTCCAATACAAACATAGCGATCGTAAATAAGGATGCTTTCAAGCAAATTGTAATTTGCTGATGACGCTACTTCAAGGTGCTGCTTCATACACAAGATGCCACTTTTTGTTCACAAGGCTGATTTTGATCGCGAGTCGTTGCCGCCACCAACTGCCAGTGTTGATGAGTTTGTGTTCCGTCCAAGATTTGGGTGTCATGGTGCAATGCACGTTTCCGGCTCGTAAATTAACTGAACCGGAATGAAAATGGTCAAACGTTTCGTGAGGTGAGAGGTTTAATACCGGTGGCCATCGCTTGATAATCGATTGTTTTGACTAGTAGAGCGTATCTTACAGTGGAGTCACACACCATCGCGAATTAAACTGTAATAAATGAAGCGCTTTTTATCACTTCATTTACAACTGGAAGCAATTTCCGCTCTCCTTGATGCTTTATCGATCAATGTTTTTGGTTGAGCGTGTCCAGTGTGTCCTATCGGTTTGCCGTTCTCGTACGATAGCTATTGTTTGGATGAATTATGTGTGTGTTCGAAGGTGTGCCTTTCACAAAGCGTATCGGAGTCTCTTCTTTAAAGCGAGGATCTAATGTCCTTGAAATTTTAGCAAGCTACAGTATGTTCTTTTTGGCGTTAAACCTTACTTCCTTGTATTGAACTTGTAGACATATAGTTAGTATGGAGCCGGATGTTTCAACATCTCGATTGAAGAGTTCGTTTAGATGTGACTGTGATACCATGTAATGCTATCTTTGTCAACTGAGCAATGCCATGGTCCAGTATGAGCCTCATTTATTGGCTCAAATCCTTGATAATGAGTAAGATGAAGTTTCAACGTACAATTTTCTTCATCAGATGCGCTTGAGGCATTTCCCGCGTGCTGCGGGCGGACCATAATCAATGTTTTTAATGATTGTTGTACACTGTAAAGATCATTACCAAGCCACCAACCAAGCGCGTCGGTTCGATCCGTGTCCACAGTAAAGTCTCCAACGCTGCGTGAATATCACCGCGAGCCCTTCGAGTATATAGGGTTTAGTTTTTTCCGGCATTACCAACCAAAGTATTTGCATTCGGTCGTTCGATGCGTCCGAAAAGGTGATGTGGAAAACCGCGGGGTTTAAAATAAGGTTTACTGTTCTTCTCCAGTGCACTAACTTAATTGCTTAGGTTATGCAAAGAAGCAGACGCGCTAAAAATGTAGCTCCAAACCAAAAGGGAAGCAAAAATAGAGGAAACAAAAGGAAAAAAAGTAGCTGCAATGTTTGCCATTTTTTTGTTGTTGCTACCAGTTTTCCTGCTTCCGTGAAAGTAAAGGTAACGTCTAGCATTGTTTGATGGAGCAGTTGAAGCTCCCGTTTGGAAATGCAAGCCCGTTGGTGTGATGTGCTGCGTAGTCAAAATGTGGTACGTTGTGAACGTTCAAACGGCTACCAGCGGTAGTCACGATCCCGCCTAAGTTTTCCTCAAATTCACTTCCACGAATGCATTGATACGTTTGAGTAACTTCCTTCAAAATGGGAGATTTTTTTTTAATGTGTTCGTAACGTTGCGTTTTGTTCATTAGTGCGCTCACGTTCGTGTTAGCGCTAGGGCGTCGGCACTGGTAAAGTAGAAATGGATTGGCACTGATTTAAAGTAGAACGCAGGTGATTCGAGCAACAATTCAGGTTTTTCGATGGAGCCACCACCAAACCGAGGGGTAATGCGTGGAGAGTATAAACAGTTTGGAAAAAGAATGATATAATGAGGTGAATCGAAAATACTTGAAATATTAGTTTCATGTTTGCACCTTTTCAATTTACAAACCTTTCTTAGTCGATTTTCGTTAGGTAATATTTAATTATTTATTATATGCTTACATTATAAGTAAGTAACGAAAACGTTTAACACGAGTCTTTAGACACCCAGCCTTGATTTCATAATTTTATGCGAACTGTTAAATACAAGAACCTAAAACGTTTAAAACGTGTTTAAACGATATGAGAAACGAAATCAAAAACTGCACACCGTTCAACAGACCAAAGATTGAATGCTACAAACAGTCATCAACACGAGTAATCCAAAAAAGTGCTTCATTTTTGTAGGATGTTACTATTCACGTATGGTAAAATTAAGTCAAAAATAGTCAGTTATTAGACCATGCATACGAACAAGAAGAAGAAGAAAAAAACATTTACCAATTATTACTCCTTTCTCTTGAATTAAACACACTACTGGCTAGACATTTTTCTCTGCTAATGAGAAGCATGCGGAAGGAAATGTTCAACATGAGTCCATCGTCATAAGTTTATGTCCATACGAAAATGAAACGAAAAAAAAAAACACACACACACACACACACAAAACCTGTGCACATGCATTCACGTCCAGTAATTGCAAAAACCGGACCACCAAAAAAACATTTAACAGCTAGTATATTAGGCCGTGCTTTCCTTAACTTTTTGGCAACATCTCATATGGACCTCGGTTGTAATAACGCGTCGATCACCATTCACCGATTACTTTCCTTCAAATATATATACATGCTGAAACAGTTTTACTTACAGCGTTGGTTTCCTGTTGTTTAATTTGGCAGCAGATAACTTAAGCTTACCAGGTTACTCTCGGTTTAATCGGTTATGTTTGTCCGAGAGCTGTCGTTCGGTGCGGTTTTAAGAACTGGAATCGCATTATGGCACTAGCTTAAAATATCCAGTTTCTGAAACAAGTTTGTACCAATGAACCGTTTTTAAATGTTTCAATCAGTGAAAGGTTTGCCGAAATGGTTCACCAGAAAGAAAGACAAATAAAAACACTGCAACGTTTTGTATCATGAATTGTGTTTTCGAATTTGAACAACACACTTGAAAGTTTTGCCTTGATGCAGATTGGTTGCAATCGACAAGAAATCAATAACATGTTGTCTTCATTGTGGATGACTAATCAGTTGTTAGCTTCGGTTATCAAATGAAGCAAGACATGTTTAATCCAGTGTGGCAAAACTGGGACTTGATAGAGTTGGTAGATTAGATACACATTCACGTTAGATTTAGGGAATTGGATTTGGCGCATGCTTGTTGTGGGATAATTGATGGATCATTTTACACTATTTTGGAAAACAAGCTTAGCATTGTGATTGACAAAACAAGAAAAAAAATGCATAAATTATGACATCTAATTATCTCATTGCTTTCCTTTGAAGCAAAAGAAGGTGAAATATTACACTTTGCTAGTTGTCACCGATTTGTATTTGCTCTTGACTAAAATGGTATCATTTGTTTGACGATCATTCCGAAATCAATACGACCAGGAGGATGAAAGTTGTTAAACGATTACACAAACATAGAGAAAATACTGCAAAGCACTCAACTACACAACCACAAAAAGTTGTATAGGGCGGTATTGTAGGAAGTAAATGAAATGATGGAATTAAAAGCAAACATGGCGCGGCAAAGGAAAAATAAGCAGCAACGGGCGTTACTGTCGGTTTCGGATTTGACCGAGAAGACCGATCCGCATCTAGGTGAAGTATTTGAGCTCCGTTATGTTCGAAATCGCTTCAGCGGGAAGGAAATATGGAAACAAGAGAAACAAAAAATACTTCAACGAACACCTGCTTCGAGTATTTGCCTCATTCCTGATTTTTGCCGGAAGATCTGTATTATTCACTGTCCGATCTCAAGAGGGATGGAGGCTGGTAAAGTTATTACGCTGCTGGTCTTTACACGGCAGGATCGGCATCAAATCCCTTCGGAACTGACATGACGTCTACCCAGTGACAGGTTCATAAATGTGAGCAAAGCCAGAACTTACAAACAAGTTGAAGATTTTCATAAGATCTATTATTCGGAAAACAGAAGAAATACAGAGAAAAGTATAAAACTTTTTTGCTTTCAGATAGTTAAAATTGATTATAAATTAAAACACTTTTATGAATATTCTTAAAGATACACAAAGCTAACCTGTGGACAAAATTGTTGACGCTTTTCATTGCATCAAGAAGTAACATTAAGCAGATTGACCATAGGAAGTTGTGCCAACATATATACACCTTGTTACGCTTTAGTGCGCAAGAATAATATCTGTAAGATCTCGTTATATTGCTATTCCACAGAAATGACTGAGAAAACAGATCTTTTCTTTGGGCTACCCAGGTTTCTCTTGCCACTTGTCTGTGGTGTTTGCTCTGATTGGATAGCGCAGCTGACGGATGAGCCAGCGGTGAACCGTGACAACTTCATTAAGCGTGGGACCATAAATTATTAACTAACTTTTTGCACGTTGCCCCCCACCAGAACACGGCGCGGGTTCATTAATCGTAGAGTTCACGCGAACTAGCTGGATGTTCTGGCAGGAAAGAGATCTGGATGTGGTGTCCGATTGCGATAAACTTAATAACAATAGTGTGAAAAGAATATTCAAATCTTGGGAACGGGAAACATTGCAAACAGTAGAACGCTTCAGCATAACAACACTGCTGCTGCTATCGTCTGCTACACTCTGAGCAACCCGTGGTGAACGAACCTCCTCTTGTCAAAAGCACACACATTAAAACGGTCGGTGGATCTTTTTTCACCCTTGATACCATGGATTAAACGGGAAGCTTTTTATAACGAAATATTCTTTCGATGTTGCACTGGGTAGACCTTCGGACCTTAGGTTTGGGGAATCGAAGGCTTCGAGACAGTGAGGTGAGAGAAAATAGAGGAAGTTTTTCGTTTCGTTTGAGTGCCACCGACAAGCAGTATTTTGAAGATTCCATTTGGGGTTGATTCGGTTGAAGAAACATTGGATGTTTTCTTGTACTGTGGGCTATCAGTAGTACTAAGGTTAGGTTTTTGGTAGCACAGGACAAAGCAAATGTTGGTTATTGTAGAAATATGTTAGCATTACGTACTATTGGAAATCAAACAGTGTACTGCAGCTTGCATAGTTAAGAATGCGTTTGTACTAACGCCAAGAGATAATAAAACTAAGTTAATGCAGCAGATGATCGCACTTTGCTTGTCGTTGTTCTCGTGTCTTGCTTTTTTGTTCAATAGCATCTGAACAGAAAAATAGAAAGTGAAAAGATTTCTGCATTGAAATTTCTTGGAAACAATTGTAAATCAAATTAACATGCGTTTTATCAACACTCGCACCCATACTTACCACTGTGTCGTGTAATGCACCATATGGTACAAGGCCGGCATAATCGAGCAGCAGAGTTGGGGCTTCTCGTTAGTCACAATCAGTGTGTTCACCACCATTTTCCAAAGCAAACCAAAAGCAATGTGCTACAATGGTTGCTCACAATAAAAGCATACGGTTCAAGTGAGGGTAATGAGCATAAACACATTTTCACCATGCCCACATTCGTCATGCATAGATCATGCTTTGCATTTCGCGGCTTCAGCCAAGTGCAGCGTGAAGCTTGCGGTGAAAGCTTCGCGAATAAAAACGGAGCACTGGCTGCGAGATAATCAAAACAAAAGCACCGGATATGAGCGTGCAAAGCAGCGTCAATGGCAAATCAGCACTAATGATACGTTAGGTGATGTATTGTTGTATGATTTACTGTTTTGGCGAACATTCTGCACGTGTCGTATCGTCCATGATCATCAACAACATTGACCTTGTGTGGTTTAAAACAGATCAAATCGACCGATACTTGTGAACATGTTTATTTTAGTTGATTTTTTGTTGAAAATTAATCAAACTTCTGAATAGAACAGTTAGTACCGATCTTGGGTAGGTATGGCTCAATGAAAAATAACTCATTTTCGAGAATTAAGGATGCATTGCCCAACAAGCCTCACGTGAATGAAGCCATAGAGCAAAACACATCTCACAGACATACTCTCAAACGACAACTTTAAGAAGCATCGAAAAAGAGCATATATGGGATACATTTAAGCATCCACCGTGCCATTGCAACATTACATTCAATAATACATTTTTTCCTGCATAACTGTTGTTTAAAAAAGATCTATGTTATAGGAGCTGGATCGCCCCTAACATTATTATCATATAACTCGAATGAAGCTGTCGCTTGAAGCCTTCCATAACCCCATGCAGCTAAATAGAGCACTCTCCTCTTTCGTCACGTAATCAATCCAGGAATGCGGTCTCTATTGCAATAGAATGTAATTGTGGTTTTATGTGCGCCCCGCGTTGGTTTACACTGTGCATCAAAACCGGGAAACGTGGCGTGTGGAAAGTATTTCTGCAACACACCAGATGCATTATTTAATATGGCTCAAATTGTGCGGCTTTTCGTCGCTAATGCATGAAGGTCACGCACACCCGCCAGCGGCGCAGGCAGCAGCTTCGCAGCGGCGATAAAAGCTCTTTCATAAATCCGAAAGTGCGATGAAACAGTCAAAAATTTTCTTTTCCCGATAATCTCTCTTCGAAGACGATGATCGTTCGCTAATGGGCCGAAAAGACCTTATTAGGAGCACTGCGAATAGTTTACTTTTTCTTCCTTTACAATGCCCACGGTTGTACACTGCCGCCAACCAAAGGTGCTCATAGGTGGGCCCACAAATTGTTGTGCAGGCGAGAAAAGAGGCGATAATGTGTTTCGCGTCTCAACGTTGCCTTTTGTTTCAATCTTCACACAACGAACGTGCCGCGCCAATACGTACCTTGCCATTCGACAGTCTGGCGATATTTTGGGGTAAAAAAAACGATGCTCATCTGGAAGTGTAGCACTGATGTGCGTCACTACTGAATGCTCTTTTTCGCGTTTGGTCGGTGGGTTTGGTGTCGGGACGTCTTCATCAGCATGATTGGAGGTGTATGTGCTCGGTGTGCGTTCATTAACATTGGACGCAATTTATCATTTTTATTGTGCGTGTGCTTGTGTGTGTATGTGTGCGTGCTAGTGTATTAATGCATGATAATGAGTGGGTTCAATGGATGGTGCAACGGGAGAAGCTTCAGTTTTTGCATATGCATAATGGCACTGGAAAATGGAAGATCCTGTTATTGTTTTTGGCTATTTGCTTGTTTGTAGCACGTGCTGAAATAAGTTCAGCGTGTGATGTACACGTTCGATAAAAACGATCATAACGTTAAAAGCACACCAACCCACTTGGTGTACGCTTTTGGACGAGGAATTGTTGCGATTTTTTCTAATCGCAATAGCATACCGATCTGACATACAACGTTTGATGGTGGACAAGGCGTACCAACATCAATTACTAACACGAAGCTATCGGTGTCAAATCTCAAACTGGTGTTAACAGTCAGCCATTGGAAAATTCAAGTCAAGAAATCCTGAATTGCCAGGACTGAATTTCAAGATTCTGTTATTTCCCTTATTCAATTCAATGTTTTTACTTTACTATGCATTTGATACAACACAGCGTATCACTTTGCTCCTCTATTATTTAACCAGACTAGCACGAACGCCACCTAAACTATGTTGCACCTCATTAAATGTTTATGCACATGGTCAATGACCCTGTTGCTGTTGAAGACTTTCAAAAACTAATAGCCCAATATCCACGATTGTGCCTCGTTTCCGTTCCAACGCCCACCCCGTGCGGCATTGATTTTCCTCTGTTCCGTCCGCTCCTGGTGCAATACTGATGTTATGTTTATCAGATATGAAGCCACCGCGCTTGCGTTTGTGTGTATGTTGCGTTGATGATGTTGTGTTGATTAGAGAAATTGTAGCTTCACAATAGAGATCGATACGCCGCAAGTTCCGTAGCGCCTGCTGATCTGTCGGATGTGGGATGGGTACGGTGTTCGGAACAGTGTGGCTGATGTGAAGAGTTCAGTTCACTCTTGGTTTCGAATAGGATAACATGTGGTGCGTATCGTGCTCCTACCCACGTGCTGTGTCAGGATGCTAGTGCAACAAGACATTTGGTGTAATCCACAACTGGTTGACATGTGATTTGCGTGTATGGTTTGAATCAGTTAAAATGTCGATTAAAGACGTGTATTGCAAACCATCGATCTTTGGGGAAGCATCAAATCTATGGTGCTTTGGAACCAGCCGAGCAATGGAGAATCCGGCGAAAGGAGTAAAAGTTTCAAGTGCGTTTCATGGCGAATGATTACTGTGCGTGTGAGAAGCATCACACTTAGCAGTAGTGCATTTTCAATGCGTGTTATTTTGCTCGTGAACACAAAATCGATAGCAACAATCGTAAAGATTTCACTGATGCGCGCATCGATACGCACCAAACCAAGTGGAACTGCGTAGTGTAAAAAGGGAGCTGGTAAAGTGAAATCTGTACCGTGTGTAGCAAAATTGTAGTGTGCGGCAAAATGAAGAAGCAGCGGCAGAAAAATCTAACTTCTGCCACCGATTTGGAGTTGAATGTAAATTCTCCGATTTATAGAGATTTTTTGATGGGCAGGTAATGTACAATTATGAGTGGACATCTCTTTTTCTGTCAATCACACATGATTATTATTTAGAGTCAAATTATTCTAGTACTTATGATACGAAAGTGTAAGATTACAGAACGTTAGCTCGGGGATGTGCTAGGGCATGTACAGATGATCGACACTTTGAGAATAACCATTGTAGAATGTTCTAACGGTTAGCGCACACAATGTAATAACCTACAGTGGGAAATTATAATGTGCATTATTAAAGCTACGGTGCATCAGCCTAACCCAACCCATCGCTATGTCTTTGTTCAACATGCGTGTGGTACTTAATACGCAGGAAAGAGTAATTTGAATGTACATCACGTAACGCATGATCATCGCACGATCGGTAATTCTTGGGACGCTCGATCTAACGGTTGACGCGTGTGTATTAATTTATGCATGTTGATGCATTTATGGTTTCCGGTTTCCTGCTTTGCTTTACTCATGATTGACGCGTCATGATAATTTACATTTTTTATGAAACATGAAGCACATAACGTCATCCGGCCATCTTCTTTTCTTTACTCTAGAATATTAGTTAAGCTAGCAGTACAAAAGAATACGATTTTGTTTTGTAATACTTCAATATCAAAAACATAATATTGTGTAAAAAATTCTATAAAACGTATTCATTTTCTTGGTTGCAATGCAAGTGGTTGTATTTGTGTACAGTTGCACCACGTTGTTTCTTCTCGTTGATGCGCAGAGACAAGACGCGCGCAGAGGAAATTGGCGAGCAATTAACGATTGGCACAACGGGACATTCGAGGAAGCTTTCTGAGCGAAAAAGTTCACCGACGGGCGCGATCGTGGCGTTTTACGGTCGATTCCAGCTGGACCACGTGTATTCGCCACCTTTCCCTA
>KZ061732.1:0-30239 GCA_002091835.1 Anopheles maculatus | reverse complement strand
GGTCACCAGCACAAGAGCTGAACCGCTCAAGACCTAACGGTTCTTAATGCTGTTGGGAGAGATGTTTTGTTTTGTTGCGTTCGCGCGCTTCTATACGGAAGTATGTCGCGTCGTATGTTATGTGTAGTGTGAACCAGCATAAGGAAAGGCTCCATTCACCGTTGCTGTTGGCTCAGCAGCATTTGCTGCGAATGGTGCTGATCAGCGAAGGACGAAACATTTACGTTTACAACTTTAATTTCCCCAGTTATTGATGCGTCGATCAAACGGGCGATTCGGTTAAATCTGGCCCACCTACTGCCGCTGACGCAGCATACGTGTTGGGATAAAAAATAAATCGAAAAAAAAAACAAACTTACCACTCCACTCGAAAGAACCTGCTCTCAACCGGTATCTGGTACGACAAGCCGGGGAATTTGCTCCACTTATGCTGGCGTGCAGCTCCGAACTGAGGCGACTGAGGTCCACGAGTCGAAGGCAAATGCCAATCGGTTGCTATTCTGGCCATCATCGTCTGAAATAAAACAAGAAACGGTACGTCTGTTCAAAAGAGGCCATCCAACATTATGCTCTGCAGCGAAACAAGTTCCTATGCGATGGTTCGATTAATTTTCTTACGATCGGTGGTATCCGCTGGTCGGCCGTTACGGCAGTCACTGCCACCATCGTCTTGCACACACCTGGCACACATGTGTACATATTGTTTGCGTTGTTCTGATGTCAACGGTTACGGTTGGAACGTTTTCACAATTTACATTGACAGACAAGCAAGGAAAGAAAACAAAAACCAACAAACAAAAAACACACACATAAAACTCCCATGAACTTGGCCATCACTTGGGAGGCTAGTGATCAATTAGCTTTCGTTCGCTTTTGATAGTTTAACTGGCAGTGAGTGCCCGAGTGATTTTCCCGTTTGACTCGGTACTGTTTTGTTGTTGTTTAATTCATGCTGAGTGCGATTTTTTCTGCTCTCTGCGTCATTTGGTCGATGCGAGCGAAAACGGTTGGGTTAGCTGTCAAGATAATCACTAACGTTTATGCTAAATCATTTGGGGTGGTTTAAATGCTGCACACGATCTATCTGGTGCAATGCGTTTAAAACAGCAATTGCTTCGGAACAAGAGCCAATAGGTGTAATTAGTAAAGTTGTTGTTTAGGGAAAACAAAAGTAAGGCAAATATGGCCCCGGCAGTGTCACAGGGTGAAATAGAAACGTTTGAACTTTCTCCCAAATAATTATTAGGATGTACGGTAAGGTTAGGGTATCTCGTTTACCAGTAATTCAAAGAATAGGCCAAACTATGGACGTTTAACCGTAAGTTTACGAGACTTAATTGCATCCTGTACATGGTTGCGAGTTTAGAAAGCTTACCGCTTACAATAAAAGTAGTTTGGCTGGCTTATAACGCAGAATTCAAATGTCCCAAATACAAGAATAACTGAAACGTGTTTCACTCTCGTTTGAACGTGTACCGTTTAGTAAATAGGGACAAAAACACATTTTATTATTATAATAAACAAATTAACAACGACCGGCACACGACGTTATTTTACGATCTAAATAACATGTGCAGGCAAACACAATCCCAAATCTCACGTCTTTCATAAAAAAGTGTTGACTTCATCATTCGTCTGATCATTACTGTGGCTATTGTTGGTATCACGATGACCAGATCGCGTCGCAAAGGGAGGAAAAGAAATGGAAGCAGAAGGCCGGTATAAAACTGTGGCCGAGGTTAGAAGAGCAACAAGGCAACAAGAGCACAAAGTCCACTAGTGAACCAAAAAAAAAAATAGTGCTAGAGAGTAATTATTAGATTCATAATCAAGGTAACGGTTCTGGCGGACAATGCGTGGATGCATAGTGGTACATGTTGTTGCACATTCGTTAAGTCCATCGGTCTCTTAGCATAACATAGGCTTAGGAAAATGAGCGCAGGAAGGTGCTCATTATGAGCCCTGCATCAAGAGCTTCATTAAGATCACAGGGGAGCATTTTAAAGTAAGAAAGTATGTGACGCTTCGAAGATCTGACGCGGTACGACGTGCTTTTCGTGCTGAAATTCATATCTCATATGGTGAAGGGTGTATTAGCTATTGTTTCGTGGAAACGGAAGTTATGCAGGTTACACATTTGGTGACATGCTAATAGACAATCTTTAGTCTGGTCGTAAAATGTAGTATTGAAATTGCGTTACAAGAAACCTTAAAAATAGGTCATATTCGTCTACTGAAATGATACTTCTTGCTGGTTTGGATCTTTTTGGGTTACACATCGTACAGCATGCTCGTACTAAACCATATAGAAGTTGTGTTTTTAAGGTCTCTATCATAAAAAAAACTTGAATGTCCACTACTGTACAAGCAGACGGTTGTGGTGAAGAACAGCAGATAGCACGGGTGAATTTTTGCATCACCATCCCAGGTGTAAAGTCGGAAGTGCATTACGCAAAGTGCATTTCCTTCTTTTCGCTGTTGTGTTTTATTTAAATAAATATATAGTAATTCAAACTGAGCGCGCACCGTCGTAACGCTTGCAACAACATGATTACAATCATGTTCGACCAATTGTTAGTGGGCGCGCGTCTGGTCTGCACAGCCAATAGCAGAGATCTGCCCATATGTAATGCCTTTGATGGTAGCAAAATCGTTGAAGCAGATTACGGCTTCCACGAACGGCAAACACACGCGGCTGTACGGGCTATCCAATATTCATAATCGCAATTACGAACGAAATCGAAGCAAAATTTCTCCTCACTAATGCAATTCCAAGCTAATCGAATAGGAATTAGACAGTGCTGTGCGTTTGGCTCACGAAGCGTTTGGGTGGTGTATTCATCCCCCCACCCCCCCTCCTACTTTCTTCTTTATTCGCCCCGTTTTCGTATCACTCATCAGAGAGACGCAGACGCAATGGGCGTATTTTCGAACATTATCCCCCAAAGAGAAAGGCGAAAATTAATTATTTTTTGGGATTATCAAACACTCGTTCCTTGCGGTTATCAATTAATTTGGCCCAGTTCAATTCGCTTGCAGGTTCGCCGATTACGACGTACAGCTTTGATTGGAAATGTTTCGTTGTTACGTAAAATCCTTGTCTGCTGGAGTGGTGTGAAGTAAAATGATAAATGAAAAAGATTTTACTATGTTGTGTTTTTTGTGCATTATTTTTAATTTTCTGAGATCATGTAGCTGAAGATTATGTAGAAATGTTTGCTGTTTTCTCCCAAAAGAACAAGTGGAGAAGGCAGTGGAACAGTGTGTAGAAAAGTGACAACCAGCTGTGGACAACAACCTTGCGCTTTGTTCAGCCTTCTTTCATCGTCCATTAGATTTGCGTGTTGCGCGTGAGGTTCAGAACTTTTATTTTCTAGGCTTTTTTTTCTCCCAATTGTGTGTAAGGTCAGCACAATTTCTCAAAACAGTTTTATTCGCGCCGTTTCACAACGCCCCCGATGGGTTTCGATTGCTTCACGGTGCACGGCGGGTTTGGCGTTTTCCACGACAACCTTCAACGATGGAAATCGTCGTCATTCAAATTGATCGGCGATCAATTATACTGCACCGTTTACGTGAAACTAGTTCACGGCACGTTCGTTGAATGTTCATTTCTATGCTCGTAGCATTGGGGCCAGTAATGTTGGTTGGAAAAACGCGCAGCCGCTGAGTATGCTGGTGCTATTCGATTTCTACCGATCGTCTACTGGTACTCGCATCCTCGAGAATAAAGTGAACCAAAAAAGGTAAAAACCGAGGCAGTGGAAAATCGCTTGTATAATCGATCGAACCACACATACTCCCTCCACCTACGGGTGGGTGTAGTGAGGCTATATTTCATGAACTGGCTTGAGCTGAGATGAGTGCGCACCATAAAGATAATGATCGCTTGAATGGCCCGCTTGATGTGCGCCGGGCGAAGTGATGCGGTCACTCCCTCCCTGGTTGAACTGCAATTTGATGATTTTTGCGTGAAAAATGACTCAGTGGCCGAATATTGGTGCCGCCATAAGTTTGGTTAGTTCCTTGGTGACTGGCTTGTTTGTCGGTTCTGTGATCTAGGTGCGGAATTTATTAGTTTATTGTCAAAGAGCAGTGACCAAACATGTCACACAAGCGCCAACTACACGGCCCAGTGTTTTATGGGATGCAAAGTGGGCAGAATATAGATTACTATCGAAAAATGTGCGGTGAATTCATTTCCGTCTCTCGTGCTGCTATCCGAAAAGTGTAAGTTTGCGGACGAGTGCCTACAGTACTATACAGTGTTCCTTCACTTGGTGACCACCAACACCCAAGCCACTTTCAACTAATAAAGTGATAAAAATGCAAAACATTGATTAGGAGGATAAGCAAAAGATCAACACAAAACGGTGGTCGTTTGGGAGCAATTAATTCACAACACCGAATTACCCCAGAAGCTATTTGTTTAACCAATATGCCATCTCAACTTCACTGTGTTGGTGCCTTTGTGTTGGTGCCTGTTTGTGTAGAATGAAATCTTAAACAATGACTAGCCATATAATTGCTATCATGCTGCAACCCTAGACGAATGTGCACCACCGTTCCGTTCCCATAGTATTTGGAACTATTACTTCAATTTTAACTGCCATAATTGGGCGCAACGAGCGCAATAGACGGCGGCACCACCCGGCGGTGGGTGTGAATTTGGTTCGGTGCCCGCGTTAGTCTGCGGCTGTGTCGTGTTAGAACAACTGCCCCCCTGTAATGGCTGTGGTGCGGATGGATTATTTTGAAACACCTTTCGGTGAGATTGTTGGTGGTAAAGCGGATAATGGTCGTTGCGTTAATGGTTATTATCTCACCTTATGAAAGCTCACTTGCACTTTTGCGCGAGCTTTTGCCGATTGAAACAATTCATTTTAAGGTTTTTGACTGGTAAACAAATCGAACTACCTGGAGCATAGGAGCTTGCATAGACGAGAAGCAACAAGCAACGATCCCTCTGGGGGTCAACAAATTAGTGCGTTTCGTATATTAAAACACTGTACACCAATGTACCGGGCAGAAGGTGCAAAGAACGTGGAAGATATTTGCGGCACTTGGATACAGCTTTCCCTGTCTAATTAAAACGGTTGAACTAAAAACCACTTGTGCCCGGTTTCAAATCACGTGACCGCGATCGACGGTGGTTCTTCTTCTGTGCGCGAGGGAACGATCGCCGCAAAAGCCGCGAATAGCGCAAACAGCCGCGTATCGGATTCGGGTTCCAAAGTCCCGTTTGCTTTTCGAGAGGAAATTTATGGCTACACAACGGCTGTTGCTGGCATTCGTTCCATCGGGCTCCAGCGCTCGGTTTCAGCGGAAATGAGAGTTGAACGGCACTGACTCGCATAATGAACGAATCGTTTCCCGGGTGGTGTTGTAAAAGAACACGAAACTCGTCTTCTGAACGGTTAGCGCGTTCTTGGCTGCCCCATAAGCCCCATCGCCGCGATCTATCGAACCTTCCGATGGTGGGTTCCAAACAATACAGAGAGGCATACCGATAGCATCATGATTTACGATACCCGTTGTGGTAGAAGCATAGATTGTGTGCTTTTTGGATGCGTAAGAATGGTGAGCTTTTTCTCTATCTTGCTTGTATAATGAGGTGTTTTGTTAAAAAAAATGTAAAGAAATCATCTTTATTTATAATATCTTCTGACCTACAGCGAGCTATTTATTGTAATTCGAAAACATTTCTCTCATTTCGAAAATGTGCTGTTTCGAGCATTCTAAATGTGTTTCTCTACAGCCACGTGAAATAATTAACTTGAGCTACCCGGCACAAAATGTTCATAAAAATCTGCATTAGTATTTTTCAAAGTGTATTTTAAAGCGAACACATTTCACTGTACACTTTCTCAACACCGGCTGCTTGGGCAGCGTTACGAGTGAGTTGCTTCCATCTAAATAGTTGACTATTGAACATTATATGCCGCTATTGTTGTCATTCTTCCTGCGATAGTGCAACAGGAAAATGGGCATGGTTTGTGCCAAGCGTTTACTGCCAATTCAGAAATACCACAAATCGCTCGATGTGGTAAAACAATAGTTAGGAAAAATGTGTTTGTAGCATCCACCGACACACTCGTCTCTCGACACACAATGCATGTGTATTGGCATACCGCTTTCCAGGTGTGTACGAGATGGGGAGAAATGTTCTCTGGGTGTACAAACAAACAGGGAAAAGTTAGGACCGAAGATAGTTTCTATGTTGTGCAGGAGGAACAGCGTTCATGGTGAGGTTTGGTCGGCGATTTTGTTATGTGAACTCACATAAGATTAAAACAACCATTAACCGAGACTATGAAGTAACCCGCTTGTTACTACTGCGTGTTGGGATGAGCTGGAAGTACAATTGACTTCGCAAACAAAAGGAGTAATATGAACATGCTTTTACTATTTTAATTCTGTACAAGAAGAAAGTCCAAGATCGGTTCCAATGTAGCAGCAGCTAGCCAAATCGTGATAGAATTTTGGTAGGAAAAGCTGCCACTCATTTGTGCGTTATTCGTCTTTCGGAGCTATAACGAGATAGACCTTCCTGTGCGGAAACTGACGATTGATAAATTTGAGAGTTTTTGGTTTTATTAATTGGATTCGTTTGGCCACATCTCGATTCGACAGTTTCGACATAATTCGATTGCCATTAGAGATATGCTTTTCCACTGTATCGGATAGTCGGTTTGCTTGAACTACATCATTTCCTACATCCGGAATCTTTTAAACTCAAAATCAGCCATTAATTTTGCAATTTTAAGTTACTTAGCGGGATTATTTTGATTAAGTTTGTGTGAGTTACTTCCGCGTTGTCGATAAAACGAAACAATAAATAAAGTCAACAAGTTATCGTTATGAAATTCAACGTAACTTCAATTTTTGGGAATATCTATGATTTGAATTTACAGTAATTAGGAGGTATTGCGTATTGGAGATGCGGTCTAATCAAGATAAGAACTTAAGTCAACATGTAGTTGACACGCGGCCCGGTGGAGGATCCGATAGCGGCGCCGGTCTTCACACGGCAGGACCAGGGTTCGAATCCCGGCGGACCGCCTCCCCGTACGCAGGACTAACTATCCAGCTACGGGTACAACCGAGTCATAGAAAGCTAGAAATAGCAGGCCAAGACCGACTGAGGTTGTAGAGCCAGAGAAGAAGAAGAAGTAGTTGACACGTGGTTTTTTGCGGGCCTTCCTTTACCAGAAAAAGTTTACCAAACATATTCCAATATTAATTTTTTTACATTTACATCTGAACAAAAACGCTACATTGTGCTCAACTTTATAGAGAATGGGTTGAACGAGAAAGTCGTTTCAGTGAACACACAGCTATAAAGCACTGCAAACGCGGGAAAACCACTAAAATCAGCCCGAGTACATACATACTGAAGGTATAATTGCTTTAGAGGAGATCATAAACGAACCTGCCGCATCGTTTCCTATATCGCTTTCTCTGGATACTTTTCAATTTACTTCACCTTATGCCGACTAACTACTTCTGCTACTACTGTACGCTTCATTACATTATTGCAGATAAAATGAAACTTGCAATCACATCTTAACAAATCAAGTTTATGAATGTTGAAACAGCTTTAAATTGGTGCGCCAAAGAAATCTTGATCGGTTCACATTGATGCACAATGAATGATTCACTGGACTGCGCAATGCAAACACAAACAGTGCGCCGGCTATGATTTATGGTTAATGCTTTCGGTTTTGTTTATGGTCGTGTTAACAAACTGCTTACATCATTCGGCGGTATCGTTTGAGCTTCTGTTTGTAATTCCACTAACGAACCACACCGGCCGGCAAAGCAATGGTTGTAGAACGAGGATGTCACAGATCGCAACTTACGGCGTTTTCCGTACGGAAGCGCACTCGTCCAGTGAACCTCTTCTGTAGTTGTAGCCGATCGTTGGTGCTTGAGCTGTCCAAACAGATTGTTTACAACTCCTCTGATTAATGCTCTTATAGAGCTACTGCTGGAGGCAACTTAACTGATTGTATTTTTCCAATATAAGTATGAAAGCTGTTTAAAGGGACATAACATATTAATGTTTCATCAATATTGGAAAAGAGTTTTAAACATTAATGACATCCTCGAAAGCGTTACGTAGTAGCTTTCAAGTTAAAGAAAAATAAAAGTGTTGATGTCGTATCATTAATTTCAAATCATAGTGCTGCAACTTTCATAAAGCTTGAATCATTGCGCGCCACAAAGGCACGAATAAGAGCAAATGTTCCCTTTCTCTTAAAGAAGTAAGGTAGTAATTTTTATAATAATGCATATAGTTTTTGTACATTTCTAATCGATTTGATTTCTTCTCACTTTGTGTTTCCAGTGATCTATCCTACTGTCTGTACCAGATGGCGCCCAGCGCTGGGAAAAGTCCTCCGGGCGGAACACAGATCGGTCCACCGGATACGAACGACGCATCAATGGGATGGAATGCAAATGTCAAGGTACGTGCATGACGCACGTTTCTCGTGGCTTATTGGCTAGTTTCTTACATTGAACTATCGATCATTAGCAGGAAAATCAGCGACCACCGGTGTTTAACCCAGAGGACTATGTAATTTCACTCAAGAAGTATGGGCGCCGTGGTTCGAATGGGAACTTCAAATCCATCTACGACACCTCCGTCAACGAAGATGCATCAAATAAGCAGGACAAATCGAATGATAATGTCCGATCGCAAACATTGCCACACAAAAATTCGGACTACCGGTAAGCAACGACAACGCACCACTTCACGCTCGATCATCCCACTAACCACCGTTGTATTGGTGCTTTTTTTCTCTTCTTTAATTTCAGTTCCCCAATACCAGCGCCACCAGAAATGGATGCTGAAATGTCTCTGCGTCAATTTGGTTCCGTGACGGACCTGCTCACCAAATTGCGCGCTGATCTTCGGGCATCGTTTCCAAGGTACCGTTGATGGGTTGTTGGTCGTGGACATTTTATTTTCTCTCCAAAATCAAGATCATAGGTGTCGACCGTATCCATTGACCGTGTGCACGCACGAAAATGGGCATCATTATGCTGTTTGAAAGCATTCGCAATACTTTCGGCAACATATCTAGCCGCTTCATCGAAGGAAGTACTAGCCGAGAGCGCATTAACCCTAATTTCTCGCACCCGGTAAATCGAAGTGCTTCCATACTTAAGCCAAACACCCGCGGTTGCGGGTAAGAGGATGAAAGTTGGCATCTAATTTTCCATCGCGTTCGGGTGATGCTTACCGAGGGCCATCCAATGAAAGAGAAAATATTCTCAAGCCCGTTTTTCTCTCGCTTCCTGGACGAATGGACGGTTAGTGATGAGCTTCCGTCGTTGTTGCATGGATGGATGGGTTTCGAAAACTTTAGCAATCGCCTAATGTTGACCTCAATTGCCTCGAAAATAATCCATCGAGGCTTCATCTCCGGTGTGAGCCCAGACAGCAGAGTGATACTTTTTTTTGTGCGCGAAGATTTCCTCATAGTTTTCAGCCGACGGTGGTGGTTTTCGATGTGCATTGCCCCAACTTGAGGTTTATTGTTATTCGATAAGTTATCTTCCATAAGTGTGACACTCTTTTTCTCACCGTTTGCTTGCTTGATGATTTTTCTGGTCCAATGCGGCGCAAAGGTCGTTAAAGATGAGTGTCACTTGACGCTTTAACGATTCGCACATCCTGCGTGTGTAACAAATTTCTTTACTTTATATCTATTGCAGCTTTGTGCAGGAGTTCGTTTCGAGCCCGTTGGATGGTGTCAGCTTGCTGTTGGAAGTGTTACGAGCGGTCCAACTCAGCCAAAGTGCTCCCATGAACGGAACCACCACCATGCCACCTGGGGGCCTTGCAAGGAACAATCAATCCTATCAACGGCGTGCTCTTCTGGATGAGCTGGCGTGCTTGTGAGTAATAATGGCTAAAGCAAAATCGAACCGGAGCTGTTTGTGTCTTGTATCTATTCTTATGTAATTTGTGTTTTTGTCCACAATTTTTTCCAGACAATGTTTAAGCATTTGCTGCACGAGAAGTCCAGAGGCTGGCACACGACTGGGCACAACGCCGATAGGGCTGCTTCCGTTGGCCGCAGCGGCTACCGGCACGGGAATACGATCACGCATAGTAGCGCTGCAGCTGCTCACAATAGCCTGCGACAAATCGGCGTTGGGCGATGGGACACAGCGCAGCCAGCTGCATGGACACACGGCCGTTTCCGAGGCGTTATCGACACTTCGTTTGCGTTGCGCAGAACCCGTTCGATTTCGGTTGCTCGTTGGAATGCTCAACAGTGGTGGCGGTTCTGGCGAGCTGCAAGCGATCGGGATGCGGTTCATAAATACCTTTCTCGAGAGCTCGGAAAACGTTCAAACGCGATTGTACCTGCAGGCGGAACTATTTCAGGCGGGACTGGATCCTTCACAAATGTGTAAAACCATATCGTCGACCTCGCCATGGCTGGAGCGGCTTCGTTTGGAGGTGAAACGCTGGGATGCCATACGAATCGATATTGAGCAGCTGCAGTTGCAGGCCCGTTCGGCCGAGCAGGTCCGCAGCCGCTTAGTTATCCTGGAACGTCGAGTACAAATCCTGCACGAGGAAAAAACCGTCCTGACTACGATGGAGCGAAGGTTGCAGGAACGTTGTGCGGAACTGCAACGTGAAGTGCTACGCCTGAAAGGTAATGGAAGCAACAGCAGCGGTGGTTCGAAAGCTCACGAAAGTTCGAACACTTCGAGCCTGGAGAAGAGACCGGTAGCGTTGCCGCGCCAGGTACCACCACAGACAAAGCGAAACAACACGTCGGAGAACGATGATGAAGGTATTAGCAGCTCGGAAACAGGACAATCGTCGACCCCGGAACCGCCACGGCTGTATCCAGCCAAGAACGGTGGTTCAAGCACCGGGTCACACAAGTTTAGCATATCGCTAACGCAGGAAAGCACCGTTCCAATGCACGAGCTGAATGGAAATGGCGAAGATGATACCAACGCAACGATCGAGGATGTAATCGAGGAGCTGCAGAATATTGTCAACGATGCGGAGCGCGAAATCTCGGACCAGAACGAAATTCTCTTTCAACAGGCGGATGGCATTCCCGAGCAGGCATTATACAGTTTAGAAATTTCAAACGAACACGAAATTGTGCCGGTTAACCTGTTGCCACAACCGCCGCGTAAATCCCGATCGCTGGCCCACTTGATCTCGAACCCATCGGACGGAGAAGGATCCGGGTATGACTTGATGATGGTGAACAACGAAACGAAGGTAGATTTTTTCGATGACGAGGAGGACACGGGTGTTGGTAAAACGAAGAATTCTTTTTGCGATGAAAATGGTACGAGCAGGTACTTCGACATAGCGGCTACAGCCGCATCGATGGAAGTTCCCCAGGAGACACACGTGGGGATTATTCCGGGTCCGGATGTAATCCATTCAACCACGGAAGCTGTCACACCGGCAGTACCGGCCCTGCATCACTCGCGCAGTCGGCATCCTGCTACGAAAGATTCGAACCGAGCCATACTTAACGTCATAATGGACGCGCGCGATAAAGAAACGCGTCTGCTTAGAGCTCAGTCACTAGAGCGTGAGCAGCACATTTCCCAGCCTGTGACTCCACAGCAATTTAACGGAGTGTTCTTTATGACCGATATGAACAGTGCCGGCAAGTATCCGAAACCTGACATCACGGCTGCCCTGGAGGCAAAGAAGGTAACCAAGAATTTGGATAGGATGGGCGCGTATGGGGTGGATTCTATGATAGACATCGTCATGACGAATGAACAGCGACTAAATAAAGCGAATGCATACGCAAAATCACGCATGGCTGCAGCGACGGGACCACCGAATCCAGCCAACGGTGCTATCCCTAGCAAACTGACCGGGAACAACAATTTCAAGCTTCGGCCGAACACCGGCACCACTCACCAGCCTTCCTTCACAATCGGTACTGGAATGGTGCGTGAAGCAAGCCGCAGCCAAACCAACATCGGCGGCTCCAAAGTAACAGACCTGCCGTCAGGGTTGTATTAAAAAAAAGGGGGCAAACTCTTGTCCATGTTGTTGGGGTCGTACGAGGATCCCACTTTGCTCAAAGTTTTTGGTTCGTTTTAATAGACACTGTCGTGCAATATATACTATTTATTCTTTTAAAAATGTTTTATTTCCTTCTAGTGGTAACCACTACAATAAAATCTTTCTCGCTAGTAGTATAAGAAGCTTAACGGAACGTGACAATCGTTACAGGAACGCAATCTTATTTGTTCGTGAAAGATAAAACGTACAATTTGCCGGATATGAACTATTTCCTCAATCACACGGTGGTTCTTTCTCGAAACAAGTGCAGCGCTATTTTCTTTATATTAAGGATTTGGGTATGCGAAAGAAATAAAAGAGCTCGTTTGGTTATGCAGGAAAAACGATAGCATAAGTTTTTTTTTACTGTTTTCTTGGAACAAGTTTGCTGCTAAGCGTTGTAACTGACATGTTTTCAATAAAAGCTTATAAAATCATATGCATGATATATGTCGTTATTGATTTGTTTATAAATCTTCGATCCTATCCAAAAACCATCATAAATTAATTCGTTTTGTGCAAACTGTCCTTCAGATTCACGTGAGTAAACAGTGTATAATAATTATTGTAAAAGTGGTTGATGTTTCAGCGTGTCTAATCAATCCTAGACCGGCATTGGTGGAAGTAAATAAGAATCCGAACCTGTGTATAAAAAAAACAACAACATAATCAGAACACGGAAATGAAGAGAGAGAGAGAGAGAGAGAAATGTTGGAAACGGTATGATTTGAATGATATTCTGAGTACCGAACAGTGCGTATACACTATATCTAAAATTTAATCAAAATGTAACAGAGATTAGAACAAAGTAAAACGCTCATGTACAACATACTGTTTAGCATACGTACACATGACGTGTACCCTTATCGAGCGTTGTCTGGTTTTGCTGCCGAGAGCTCCCGATTGGATGTGTTTTTGTTTCTCTTCTTAACACCGGGTGATGCTTTGTCAGCTGTAGAGTGGCGTGGTGTTCAAACTTCCACAAACAGTCCCGCGATGGTGTACTACTATGGCTACGAAGCCGAAGCACAGTCGTAAGAAGGGTTTGCGTGCATCGTCACGCCTGCCGTTCAGCGTGTGACAAGACGATAGATAAGTTCGGCACGAACGGCTTGGCATCGATGGGTGAGTTGCATCCAGTGAACAAATTTGGGCTGCGCTCAGGCTGAAACACACGCGTACCATACCTAATCAGTTCGGAACAAACCACAGCAGAAGTTGAACGTGTGTAGTATGAGAAGGGAAAACTTGTCCGGCTACCGTAATACTACATTGACGAAGTTGTTACTTTGAAAAACATACATTTACAGCAATTATCCTGTCGCTTTGCGTAAGTACTTTGGAGAAAGGTGAGCTTTCAATGAGTACAGTGCAGTTGGCCATAGAAGAAAAATAAAAACGTGAAGCAAGAGTGAAACTAAATTGAATAAATCTTAGTGAACATCGTGGTTACACGGATCAGCTTTCGCTTCCATTGTGCCCTACAAAATGAGGCAAAGGTGGCTGATAAATGATAAGTGATATCTTGCTATGGTGCTATTTATCGCGTCACTGACTCTTATCGCATGCACCTGTCAAGCAACACATGGACATGGCAAAAATTACCCACCAGCAACCGATAAACTATCGACGTTGCCATCATTGCTGTTGGATAGGATTAGTCTTTCCAGCCTACTGTCGATTTACATCTATCCTTTATTAAAACAGCATACATTCCTATTTCTATTCTTCAGTTACATTGAACAGTTCATTGAACATACCTTGAGGTACACGCAATTTACACAACAGACATCACCAACGGATCACACTTGCACAATGGCTAACTTAAGACCGTTGGTGCCGGAACTGGCTGAAAAAGCTCGCAATGAGCTGAATGAAGTTTCCAACCGTATTCCAGAGGACCTGGCCACACTGAAAGCGTGGTTACTGAAACAACCTCATCTGAACCCCCGAATGGACGATCAGTTTTTGGTGAACTTCCTGCGCGGATGCAAGTACAGCTTAGAAAAGACGAAAGAAAAGCTGGACAATTATTATACGGTCAAAACAGCCATTCCAGAGTTTTTTGAAAATCGCGATCCGGCCAACGAAGTGCTTCAGGGCTACATGTCTTTCGGGTAGCTATTGATCAGCGGTCGGCTAGCTGGTCGGCAGTCAGTGATAAGCTAACGTTCCGGTTCATTCATTCTTTTTCGTGTTAGAGTGAATCTTCCACTTCCCCATACGTTCGAGGTCGACGGTCCCCGTTTCATGCTGGTGCGTATGGGAGCGTACGACGCTAGCAAGTACTCGATCGTGCACGTCATGAAGGTGTGCTACATGATCACCGATCTGTTACTGGTGGACGATGACTCTTCCATTATTGCCGGCCACATGGTGCTGGTCGATTTGCGGGGCCTCACGTTCGCGTGTCTATCACAATTCAATCCCACATTCATCAAGTGAGCAATCAACGATCAACAAACAGGCAATCGCTTGATAAAACTGATAACCTATGGTATCTTTTTGCAGGAAAATGACTTCCGTCATTGAAGCCTTCCCGATACGCACCAAAGGCATACACTTCATCAACCCGTCGTCTGGGTTTGACGCTCTCTTCAAGCTGTTCCATGGATTTTTAAGCAAAAAGATTCAAGAGCGCATCCAGGTGCACGAATCATTCGAAGCACTTCACAAGGTGGTGCCTAAGAAATACTTGCCAGAAGAATACGGCGGCAGCGGGGGACGGTTAAATGACATCATTGAGGATTGGCGGAAGACGTTAGTGGCCAACGGTAGCTTTTTCGCCGACGATGCCAAATATCGAAACGACGAGCGAAAACGGCCGGGCAAACCGAAAAATGCTAGCACACTGTTCGGTGTGGATGGATCGTTCCGAACGCTGGACTTTGATTAGAATATTGTACAAGAACTAGCACTATCTGGTTAGGCCAGAATGAAATCCGATTCATAAGTTAACGTACGGGTGCACTAACACTTGGCATGACCTTTCCATAAATTGGTTACAAAGCGGCGATTGGCAGGATAATCCTAGTAGTGCAATTAAAGTTGTCCAAAAGACAGATGAATAAAATTACAGCTATTATAAGTACGCACTACACAAAACCGACTTACACTTGACTCTTTAACATCCCCAATAGGATCGTGTGAATATCAAACAAACCTAAAAATACCCAAATCCACTTCAGATTGTTGGGTGTGTTTGGATGTATTACTAGGGGAATTAATTTCTATTCTATTATCATCATCGAATCGGATCGTTTGGTATCTCACATAAACAATGGTCTATTAGCTGGATCAGTTTTTCAGGATCATTTTGATAATGTCACTGATAACAACTATCTGCCCGGTAGCCATGGTTTATCAATCGATTAAGACCTTACTTGAGCTAACATCATCATCGTCGGAGGAGAGTTAGTACAGTTGCTATTTTGAGTCTGACTGACCTACGGCACTGTTGGTGCAGTTGTGTAGCACTGATTACATCTACCGAAAATGCCACACATACGTCCAATTTCCCGACAGCTGGAAGAGGTGGCGAAGCGAGAGCTGAACGAGGATACATCACAGGTGGAAAGTCATCTGCAAGTGATCAGATCGTGGCTTGCCGAGCTTGATCTACGATCCAGCCTGGTTGACGATCAGTTTTTGGTGGCGTTTTTGCGCGGCTGTAAATTTAGCCTGGAGAAAGTGAAGAAAAAGCTGCTGCTGTTTTATCAGATACGGTCCGAGCTTCCGCAAGTGATCCAAAACCGTGACCCTTATGATAGTGAGGTGCTAAAAATCATACGCATGGGGTAACGCCTAATCTGAGCGATTTCAAAACAAGCTGCTGCTGCTGCTGCTGCTAAAACATCTTATCACGTTTTTTAGTGTGGGCATACCGCTCCCGCAGTCCGCGAAACCGACGGATCCGAAGCTGTTTCTCATACGGGTAGGCTGTTTTCAGGTGAGCCACTGTACATTCGCCGACATTATGAAGGTGGGTACAATGATCAACGATATTGTGATGCGCGAGGACGATCAAATGGTGATCTGCGGGATGGCGCTAATCATCGACCTCAAAGGAGTAACTGCTAGCCATTTAATGCACTTCGAGATGGATCTTCTGAGGAAGGTGGCTATATTGAATCAGGACGCTTCGCCGCTGCGCATGCAGGGTATCCACATACTTCATCCACCGACCGGGGCACAAACTGCGTTGAACATCTTCAACGGATTATTGTCGGAAAAGAATCAGCACAAGCGAGTAAGTAGTGTGCTTAACATCGTGAATGAAAGGGTACATTCAAAGATAACTGAAGTCATTTTATCTTCTGCTTACTTGTAGATTTACACACATGGGCGTGATCTAAAGTCTTTGCATGAACACTTTTCACCCAAAATACTTCCCAAGGAGTACGGTGGAGAGCTAGAATCGATTGATACCATAGCTCAACAATGGGAGACCAAACTGTTAGATAACCGCAGCTACCTGCTCGATATGGCGTTAATGCACTCGCAACCTTGTTCTTCACCATCCCCGGGAGGAAAGAATGGCACGGCTAACAATACTTTCGGAGTGGACGGAAGTTTTCGAAAGCTAGATTTTGATTAGACCGGAGTTTAGCGTCGAACTATCGTTAAAACTGAATGATTTGATTTGTGCAAATGTAGCTGATAATTATCGAAACAGTAGCACATCAAAAACCACATTGTACGTACCTTATCCGAACGCTTGGTTGCATTCGGTTTTCACGTGGAACCGGCCTCTCTGGATGAACTATTCTTCTCAATATTGTTTCCAAATCCTAAAATCACCGTTTGAGTTGCAATAGTTTTATTTAACATTTTAGCAATCAGCTCTTGATGGTGCGTATGCTGCCTTCTCCGGGTGTGCTAAGCGCATGTGGCGTATTAAGTGCACCTTGAACTTGTACTTTTTAGAGCATTCGGTGACATTGCATTGAAAACTGCGCTCCGTACTATGCGATTGAAGGTGCTTTTCTGCCAACGATCTATAACGCAACTGTTTGCCACACTCCACACACTGGTAGCCTCCTGCTGTGTTCACCAGCAAAACGTGTGTGTCCTGATGCAGTAGGTAGTGCTCCATATCCTTACATACGATACCGCAAATTGAACAACAACGAGCACCATCCCGACTTTGCTCATACTCTTGCGGGTGGCTTTGTGTTAAATGCTCCAATAGTTTGGATGGTTTTTCAAACTCACATTCACAGTACTGACAAATGTTGGCAGCTTTGCTCTGGTCTGCAGGTTCACTTTGAACCTAGCGTTTAGTTTTCTCGTGGTTTTGGCAGTGCCGGATCAGGTTACGATTACGTTTAAAGCTTTTACCACACGTAGCACAAACGAACGGGCGTTTCGATTCGTGCACAAGTGTGTGATCTTGCAGGATTGTCTTGGTAGGAAAGCGTTTGTTACACACCGTGCAAACATGATTCCTTTTGCCGTGTTTCGCGATGCGGTGTTGCTTTAGTTCAACCTGGCTGTAGTAGCATCGATCGCAATGTTCACATTGAAACGATTTGGTGTTCGAGTGGCGCATTTCATGCACGCGCAGTGAGGTTCGATCGGAGAAGGTTCGCTCGCAAAACGGGCACGAATAGTTTTTTATCTGAAAATGTATCTTTAAATGCTTGCGCAGCGTATTTCGCCCACGGTATGTTTTATGGCAAAACATGCACTTCACAATCGGTATTTTGCGATTCTTGCGATAGCAGTAATCCAACACTGCAGTATTGCAAGCTTTAATGTACATATCGCTTGTGATAGACTGTGCTGTTGAGTCGGTGGGAGATTTTTCATCTTCCGTTATATCACTATTATCTTTAGCGCCATATTTGATGGATTTTTCATCCTCATTTCGTGCCTCTTGGATCGGTTCAGTGTCCAGGATGTCGATGCTGTGATCATCACGTGCCGTTTCAATATCCTGACCAACTTGATCAGCATCCGGAGCTAGTGCGGGCATTTGTCCGTCGTCATTATAGATGTACACCGTAGATTCAAGGTCTTCGATTAACAGTTCGCTTTCGAGTTCACTTTTGACCTGGTGGTTGTCCGAATCACAATCCACACTCTGCGTTTTGATGTCGCGTGCTACTTCTGAGTATTCATCAATAAATTTTATCAGAATTTGGTATGATTTGCTGCAGTTTGATTCGAAATCGACAAAACTCTCTATATTCCGCAAGCATACACCGCAGATGTTGTTTGGCAGTCCGTCGTTCTCGTCCACTTTCGATGCTATGATTTCGAACGCTTTTTGCAATCGTTGATTAATATTGCCATCGGGCAAAAACAGGGGACAGCAGTCAGTGTCCGAAAGGCAAAAGCGACACACAAAATCGAACATTGTTTCTAAACGTTCAAACGTTATTTCAACCATTTTACTGGTGAACCGCGGTTTCTTGCGAGTGATTTTTTGGATACGAATAATGAAAACAAAAACATCGGGAAGGTAGCGTGCTTTCAAACGGTGACATTGGAAAGATTTGACAGTTGAGCACTACTTTGTTGGTTGGTTTTTAGGCAAATATTATGTAGTAAAATAGCAAAAGAATTAGTTGTATGAATCAGATGTTGCTAGCGTGTATATTAAGAAGCATTTGAATTTACTACCTCCGAAACTGTCCATAATTACATACGGTCTATAGAAAATTGGTAACATTCAGTTGATTCTTACAGGTGTGATCCAACCTCCTGATCGGCCTTTTCGATCAGAGCAAATAAAGTTGCTTTTCGTTCCGGTTGCTGATACCAAGCACAATTTGCAAATATTAGAACGAAATTCATCAAATTTGATAAAACGTAATTTATACGCACCATGACGGCGTTCGAAGGTAAGTGCAGTAGTTATCGACAAGTGTTTCGTTTCGTTCTCACGCTAAAATCTATTTACCATGCAGAGTTTGGTGTAATGCCGGAGATAGCCCAAGCTATCGATGAGATGGAATGGATGCTGCCGACCGATGTTCAAGCTGAAGCAATACCGTTGATTCTTGGCGGAGGCGATGTACTGATGGCGGCCGAAACGGGCAGTGGCAAAACCGGCGCCTTTTGTTTACCGATTCTTCAAATCGTGTGGGAAACGTTGCGCGACATCAAGGAGGGTAAAACGGGAAGGGCCACCTCACACAAAGGACAACCGTGGACATTTTCGTACACCGATCGTGGCCAGGCAATGGCTATCACGCCGGACGGATTGCGCTGCCAGTCGCGAGAGCTGAAAGAATGGCACGGATCGCGTTGCACCACCGGTGTGCGCGGCAAGGGTAAATACTATTACGAAGCGACAGTGACGGACGAAGGGTTGTGCCGTATGGGCTGGTCGACGGAACTGGCCAGCCTGGATCTTGGAACTGATCGTTTCGGGTTCGGGTTTGGAGGTACGGGCAGAAAGTCGAACTGCAAACAGTTCGACGCGTATGGGGAAGCTTTCGGCAAGCAAGATGTCATAGGATGCATGCTCGACCTGGATGGGAGGGAAATTGGTTTCTCCAAAAACGGTGTATTTCTTGGTACAGCGTTCAAGCTGAGTGAATCAGATGCGAAAAATAACTCGTACTATCCTGCCGTTGTGTTGAAAAACGCCGAAATAGCGTTCAACTTTGGACAAACCGATTTCAAATATCCGCTGCCGGCCGGTTACACGCCCGTGTGCAGCGTTGCCAAAGAGAACCTGGCGGAAAATCCCAACACTGGCCCATCGGGTAGTGCTGAAGGTGAGGCCGCAAAGCCAAAACCGAACGCTCCGCAAGCGATTGTCATCGAACCGTCGCGAGAGTTGGCCGAACAAACGTTTAACCAGATTCGAAAGTTTAAAAAGCATCTGAAAGATCCGGAAGTTCGCGAACTGCTGCTCATCGGAGGCGTGAATGTCCGCGAACAGATGGAAGTACTGCAGCGCGGAGTAGACATCATTGTAGCAACACCTGGGCGACTTGAAGATCTCATCGGTGGCGGCTACGTGTTGCTGAATAGCTGTAGATTTTTCGTTCTAGACGAAGCGGACGGGCTGTTGAAGCAAGGGTACACCGAAATGATTGACCGGCTGCACAAACAGATACCGAAGATAACGGCTGATGGTCGCCGGCTACAGATGGTGGTTTGCAGTGCCACACTGCACTCGTTTGAAGTGAAGAAGATGGCCGAAAGGTTGATGCATTTCCCAACTTGGGTCGATCTGAAGGGCGAAGACGCCGTTCCGGAAACGGTTCACCACGTGGTGTGTATGGTCGACCCACAGAAGGACACAAGCTGGCAATCGATGCGTACGCACATCCAAACGGATGGCGTGCATGCACGTGACAATGTGCGCCCGGGGTCAAACACTGCGGAAACGCTTTCGGAAGCGGTGAAAATGCTGAAGGGAGAATACACGCTGAAAGCGATCGAGGAGCATAATATGGATCGCGCGATCATTTTCTGCCGCACCAAACTGGACTGTGACAATATGGAGCGCTATTTGCGGCAAATCGGTGGTCAGAAGTATTCGTGCGTATGTTTACATGGCGACCGAAATCCGAAGGAACGAAAGATTAATCTAGAGAAGTTTAAGAACAAGGAGGTGAAGTTCCTGATCTGCACAGATGTGGCTGCCCGTGGTCTGGACATTACTGGTTTGCCGTTCATCATTAACGTTACGCTGCCGGATGAAAAATCCAACTATGTGCATCGTATCGGGCGAGTCGGGCGTGCCGATCGGATGGGATTAGCATTTTCGCTGGTTGCATCCGTGCCGGAAAAGGTTTGGTACCACGGGCAATGGTGCTCCTCGCGTGGCAAAAACTGCTGGAACACCGAGCTTACGGACGTGAAGGGTTGTTGCATGTGGTACGATGAAAAGATGTATCTCGCCGAAATCGAGGACCATTTGACGGTGACCATTCCACAGATCGAGAAAGATATGAAGGTTCCGCTGAATGAGTTCGACGGTAAAGTGGTGTATGGTGAGAAGCGTATGAACACTGGAACTGGTTACAAGGACCACGTGGAGCAGCTAGGTCCAGTTGTACGAGAGTTGGCTCGTTTGGAACGAGAGGCTCAGACGCTATATCTCAAACGATTGGCGGTTTAGGTCGTGGCGGATTTTACAATATAGCGAGCATTTTTATGCAAGTGGGCTACACACATAAGTAATACAACCTAAATATAACAATTTATTCGATATCTGACAAGTTATGAATCCTGTGTAGATTTTTGTTCTAGCTTACTTAATGCACTTACAAGCGAGTTGCCGAAAGAATTTACATATGACGAACAAACATCCGACAGTAGAGCGTACGGCGTTTCGTAGCGACAATTTGAAGTAGAGTCCCGGTCTGTAGCATTGTACGCATCACCGACTATTTGCAAACCCTCGGCATTAAGTTTCACACACATCTGTTTGCCATCTAATGTTGTAATGTTAATATACGATTCTGAGCGTGTTGGGGGTAGTTCGGTGGAAAGCTTGATGTCTCGCACGTGCTGGGAAATGTCCCGAATCACAGCATCGGCTTCCTGACTCCAGTCGATAATATTATCATCACAGTACGTATAATACTTGTTCACAGAGCTGTCCATTGTGCTGGAATGAGAAAAGCGTTTTTCATAAGTTCCTCTAATTGTAAGCAAACTGATAACTTACTATGCGCAACATACCTTATTTTGCAACCATACACAGTGTTTGTTTTGATTGTTTAGCAAGTTGGGGATGTGATGTTTTGCTAAACCTTACCACAGTCTATTACCACAGCCAATGTGCAGCTGGTTGATGTGGGCGTGCGGCAGTCGTCAGCAAAGCGAAAGAGAGATCGAAAAGGATGGTAGAGTATCGAACTTTCAATGGTAAACGTGTAGTACTGTTCGGCTCAAGGTCTATTGAATATACAGGTCTCGTAATAGCCTTTGTTGACATCGGCATCTTGAATTCTATTTTGACAGGTAGACGTCCTTGGCTATGTATTGGTGTGTTGTTTTTGCAACAGACGCGGAAAATTTGCTCGCTCTCAATTCTGTTGTCGGTCAGTTTTCAGCGCGCCTCTGTGTATCGTTTAAATCACTGATTGAATGGTTTGATATTAAACGAAGATTTACCATAAATTTATGCCAAAAGTTCACCAACTACCAACTTTTTAAAACGATCAACAAACGCATACAAGTACATAGCATCGTGTATACGCTTCGGACTCCCATCTGTCATTTTATTTTTCATTGCTATTCCAAGAGCTGCCAAAACCCTTCTATTACGAGACCTGTATATTCAATAGACCTTGGTTCGGCTGATTTGAATTGTCAAACAGATGACACGCCAGACCACACAAACACAACCGCACGGAGCAGCCTATCGAGGAGGAGGTTATAATAAACCATACAACTACAGAAGTAGAAGAGCTTCAACGTCGATTTCATCTATTGCTCGCGAATATACCGAATTCCGGATTTTTGCAACAAGGTTAGCTTCCAAAAACCCACTCAAGTGCTAAAAAATTTGGCTTCTATCGTCTGTGAGTTTGGTAAGCAAGTCGTTTCGACTGTTACCTGCCTGCTAATCGCGAAGCTACGTGAAGCGAGCGACCTCCAGTGTGGTGTTATTTGTTGTGCTGTGCAAAAGTTCGCGAGCCGTGCGTATTTTCCCCTTTTCCCTCGTCGCTTGGTATTTTTTTTCATGTGTCGTACAGTTTTTTAATCGTAACCGCACGGCAAACACTGTGTGTGATTAATGGTCCCTGGTTGTGGAGAATGATATTCGTCCGTTTTTCGAAGATACGTATCAATCGCTTGCTTGTAGGCGGACCTCCTGCAAAGGACCAACAGTAGTGAGTGAGCCGACAAAGTGTAAGTGACGACACGAGCAGGATTGAATGAGGACTAGCATTTCGTTTGCGGATTACATACATATCGATTATTTGCAGAAGAATGTCGTGTTGATGTTGTAAGTAAACGAAGAGACCGATAAATGGACATCATCACAATTAGCGAAATGTTAACGCAGTGATAAGAAATGTTGGAGCATTAACACTGATAAGGATCGTATTTATCGTTACCCCGTTGTCTCGTTTGAGGGTTTCTTTTGTTGTTCTCACAATATGCAGTCTCGCCAGCAGGATTGTGGAGAAAATATCGATCGTTCCTTTTTTACCATAAATTTACCAAAATTGGGTGGGTGTCGATGGTTGAATTCTACGACGGCGAAGGCAGCAGATGCAAAGCGAATGTGAATATATGTCGAGTGTTTTTCAATGAGCAGCGTCCAAAGCGGGGCCTATTAATCTCGAGCATTAATAAAAGCAAACGAGATTTGGAGGGTGGTGTTCTGGTGATCCGGGCTCGCAAACGAATGATAACCTCCCAGTAGAGCGGAAGAGTTTCTTCTACTGGAAGGAAAAATTGGCGATGACGGTCGACGGCTGGGCGATGTGAAGCGCCGGGAGCTGAGCGATGAGTTGACACAACAACACGGGGATCGGACGACACTATTTTTATCGTTTTCAAGCGCACTGCCTATAGGGAAACCGTTGATGGGACATGGGGTAGGGAAGTAGGTGTACGATTAGGTGAAACTAGCGATGCAAATGACGGAAGCTGTGAACCGCCACGCTAATAGACCTCTCGCGTTTCGTGCGACCGTGATGTGTGCATCGTTTTGATCATGATGCGGCGGCCGTAGTCGGGAGATGCTGCTGCTGCTGCTGCACACCCATAGCAAGACGAGAGAACTGCAATACACATTCTCTTGCACGCCTTGGCACCTCGCACTCGCGAACCTGTGACCGTCTCTGCGCACATACTTCCAAGGTCAATGCTAATGCTGTCGGTGGGAATGGGGCCGTTTTCGCGTACCCGTATGGGCACGCTGGATCAATGAGCTGTTTTTGAGCGTTCTGTACGGTTCATAGCGCTTCGTTGGGCGGTTCAGAAGTGCCGTCATTTAGTGGCAGTGTTCTAAAACTATGCGATAAGACGTATCGAGTCGATAAAGCACATGGTTTTGTTCAAAAACGGTTTTGGTTTAAATGTTTGAGGCAAAGAAAGGCTTAAGTCGGGCAGTATGAAGTATGGTATCTAAAGCTAAACGCATTTATTCATACGTGCATGGTAAGTCAGCGAGAATGTCCACAAACACGCAGATAAGATAAGTGCAAATCGCTGCCCAAGCACAAATATCACGGAAGTTTGCCAGTAATTGTCTAGCTCCAAGCAGAAACAAAAAATGTTTGTCTATTTTTGTAAAATTCAGCATGTAAACAAGATTCTTTTATAGATCGATTAAAAAAATGGAACTGGGTAATTATGTACGGACTTAGGCAGGCAGCTTTTGCTTAGCTATTTACAAGAAGGTAACAGACAAATCTGTAACAGTTTGTTTTTAATCCATTCCATATGACGCCTTTAACCTTGGCGACATGCAATACGTTTTGTTAGCGTTTTTGCCGCACGTTACAATTCTCAACCACTTAATAATTGTATTGTGTATGTGTTACTGTCGCTTAAACTGCATCTATCATACTCCACATGGTTTGAGTCTTGCCAATTTGTTTTATGTGCAGCAGAAACAGAAATTCGCTTTCGTTTGCTGGAAGATGTTTTGCAAATTTTGCAAAGAGAGCATATATATACATGATGCAATAAGAAGTAGAATGAGGTTTAAAGAAATGTCTTTGCAAAAAAAAAGCAGATTTAATTATTCTGCATCTTCTTGTTCGGATGGCCTTCTAGGTCATGCCGGTCATATTATGTCTTATGGGTGAACGGGCGCAGCTACCACAATGGAAACTTTGGGTGTCCTTTTATATCAAATGCATTAAAAATGCTATCCTTCCAGCTCGAATCCAAGGTGCAATCCTACGTGCCATTGCTATCCTGAGAACATGCATCGTCAGCATAGTTTTAGCTTTTTAAAGCGGCCTTGCAAATGCTCTCAAGAAAGCTTCAAAAAGGTTCTTCTGATTGAGATTGGGAGGTTAGGAGGACGATTTTCGCTTTCGTTATATTTTAGGTGTGAAAGGGTGTTGGAAAAATCCTATTCTACTGTAGGCTAATCTGGCTCAAGGATCGTGAAACAGGATCTGCAATTTATTTGTTCAAGGTTGAAGCTGATAATGCGTACTCTCGATTTGGAGCGCAAACACTTGACCCTTTTCGCCTCAACTGCTCCAAATCTACTGATATGCAGTCAAATTTTGTCTGTGTAAATCAGAAGTGTTGTAAAAAATAAGGCAAAAATAGTAGGGTGAAGTACTGTAGGATCATTGCATGAAAAATCGTTAAAATTATTTTATTTTTTGACGCATACGTCATATCGTTTCATTGATTGTATGTTTCATAGTATATAATTGTGGAATTGGGGATACGGTTAAACATTGAGGCGCCACTACAATGTCTATATATAAACACATTCCGCCCCAAACAAAATATGCTCTAGCGCTCTTGAACTAGCTGCGTGTTCTTCAGGCCGAAATTTGCCCTATGTCTGGCCATATCAATGCAAACGCAATTCTTAAGAGACTGGTGCTATGGAGAGTAGCTCAACTACATTCTAAAAAATGTGATGTTGTTCCACATGAACAATGATGGTAACCTTTTTGAACGCTTGTGATTTCATGGTCCATCGAACGCAAGGCTTTGTTTGCTATAAGTTTGTTTGCTTCTGTTCTGTTCTGAGTGTCGAGAACTGAGTTTCGTATCGTTTAATAAGGGAAAATTTTGGAGCATATTACGGTATGCATATGCCGTCGGTTCATGGGTACCCAGTTGCTTCCCATTTCTTGTTGTAGAAGAACTAAATTTCTTGTGCCTGATGGGGCGATTTTATCAACAGTACATGAACCGAAATGAAGAAAGCTAAGACCGAATATATTGTAGGCGATAGTGTGTGTGTGTGTATGTGCTAAAGTGGCGATAAAAAAAGAGGCTGTGGGCGACGCTATGTCTAGATCTTAGCGTCTTCTTAGTCTCTTGAGCAGAACCAACCCAAGAGATCAATTTTATTAGCATTATGCTCCTCGCAGCCTGAAACTGTACGAAAGCCAGAGATGATTTCGATTGCGTTCTACTGTTTTATTCGTTATCGTTATTATGTATATTTGTTATAAAGTGTGATCGTTTGTATTATGGTTCAAATTAACATTCTTAATGTGACAATTATATCTCGGGCGGCGGGTTGCCTTGCTGGATTGGATAGCTAAGCTGCGTGTTTGTGGTCCTGTCCAGTAAATGAATTTGTCCTGTCTGAAACGGTTCTGTTCCAACTTAACCTATACCTTAATTGCTGACTGGTTCATTTTGTCACAAGACGATCCGAATACAGCATATTGAGCGAGCTTGTGTTGCGATGCAATTCTACTATGCTGCTGTGGTGCAAGGGCGCACGCGTACGCGATAAAGGCTCTCTTCCCTCTGTGAATGACGAAACTGGTGACGAAACCGCGTGGTACAAAGCATGCTGTGGTGCTGTGTTCGAATCGAAATTCCTTGTAGGTGTGCTTGCTGTAGGTGTGTGAAAAACGCCTGTGCGTCCATCCTATCCATCCTATGCATTGCATCTATCCTAGAGCCTAGGAGCACGAGAACGTCGGTGTTAGTTAGTATCTCCTATATGTGCGTGTCGATAGGTGTAATAGTTCTATATTCTCTCGTCAATGTTTCGCTAATGGGGTTTGCTCCTGGCGAAAATCTAGAAGAGAGGACATGTAGGAATGCTTACGCTCAAAAAGTGATTTGAATATTTGTATGAATGAATTTTTCGATTCACACACCACACGCGAAGAAAGTGTTCACGTGATTTAATATGAAACAGGGAGGATGGAATGCTTACCTTTGTTCAGTTTTGAAAGTGCATCCGAAGAAAAAGATATGATTTTAAGTAAACCGAATTGTATGTTTAATTTTTATATTTTGTTCCTTATCCTTTGTATTTGAGACGTGTTGGGTGAAGAAGTTCTGTACATTGAATATAACATTTCTTTAAAGTAAACTACGATGCAATAACTAACTGCTGGGCACTTTGTGTTTGGTTTGGTATCTTTAAAAATAACAAATATATCTAAATTCTTTTCCTTTAATTTCTCCGCCAAACTTTGTTAGCTTCCCGTTGGCAAAATGTGTATACGAAATAAAAGCTTTTATCACATTGTAACGCCTGTTTGATTCATGTTGCAATCGTGCAAATATTAACACGCAGCCCAAGCGAGCATAATGAACGCACACACACACACACATACTGTTAAAAAGTTTGGATCGCCTCTTATGCTACCAACTTACTAGCACCACTTGTACTCTCTTGCTCGGAGAGAATCTTGAGCTTTACTACGGTACAGGGGATTACTCAGTTTTTCCCTCAGAAAGCTTTGCTTGCGAGTAACCTCAATCGTATTGGCGTTAACTGGTGCTGCAAACGTTTTTTGACACAGTCCTTTCGAACACCACCTCGGTTACGGCTCGTGTGAACGTTCTTTCTTGAACCGCGTGTGTGATATTAAACTGTGTAATTGTAACGCGATAAAAGCTATCTGTGCAGTACCACTAGTCCTAGGCTAGCTTCTGGTGAAAAGCATATTCGCACGATTTGCATGCAGTTATAGTGTTTTCCATGTAAGAACAAAAAAAAAAAAACGATTCAGCTTCAGGATTGCTTTTTCGTTGGGCATGGCACCCATTCATTGCCCGTGTCGTCACATGGGGTACCTTTTCTAGAAACGCACATGCCTGATTAAGGAAAATAACGAAACTTATATCAAATACTCTTGTTTTACAAGCCAATACTGCCGATTAGCTTGTTGAAACGTATTTAATGTATGCTTTTCTGTTCTTGTTCTTTTTTCATGCTTCAACTCCTCAACCAATAATGTACACTGGACGTCTGGACCGACCGACTGCTGGCAATGCTCGGAACATTGTCGGATTATCATCCTCTTCTTGTGATGGTGTGATGACCTTATTGCGAAAAATCGACGCACTGCTTATCGCTGATTCGACGGAAAAACAGTGTACCAATCATTGTTAATAGCAGTATCCTGTCAGTACGGAACAGCAGCGCTCTTTGTGTGTGATATTTGTGTGCATGTGTCCGTGAATAGTACCGTGTGGAGGTGCCGTGAAAAAGTGTGATTGTATAATAATAATCAGTGTTGTAAGAACCGAGTACCAGTGAAACTAGCACGTTCTAAATCCTGAAGTATATTGTTAAGTTCATCTTAACATACACGCAAAGCAAAAAAAGGGAAGGCTCTCGTGTTTGGCCAGTGTGTGCGCTCATCATACATCCGTTGCTGAGAAGTGCTGCAGCTTTTGTAGTGAAGCCAGCAGCTCCAGGAGAGAGAAAGAGATACCCTTTTTGAGACAGCACGGGAAAATAAAAATCTTCCACCATTTTCTCCAAAGGCGAAAACATGGCATTTGCGGGCCTAAAAAAGCAAATTAATAAAGCGAATCAGGTAACGTGCTTTGGGAGCCGAGTAACATTATTGATTCAGAACATTTGACTACCCGGTGTGTTACACCATGTTTAGCATCGGTTGTGATTTTCAATAGATAGCTATAGTTTTCAAGAAAAACAAAACAAAAAAACTGAGCAAATTATGAAGCACACACTATTTGCTTACGTACAATATGTGTATGGCTGTACTTTTTCATTTCTGTTCAAATTGGTTACCTACCACAATGTTCGAAATATGTTGGTGAAAGAAATGGTGCACAACAGCAGCATTGTACATCCATCCATCCATCTACATTTTGTTATGTACTAGGACAAGTTCAAAGTAAAATGTAGGTCACGACCAACATTGAAGATGGTATACGCCTACCTGTTCACAGCACAGTGACGCTTCCTTCATAACCCATTTTTCAAGTATGAAGTATATGCAACATGAGAATACTTGTAACGTTGAAATGTTACTTGAATTGCTTTACATCAGCACCACTGAAGGTATCCCTGACCAATTTGTTTAGAGCTGTTCAATTTTCTTAAGAGAGTTCTTGCAACATTAACAGTGATAGTTAGTTATTTGTTACTAGTGGTGGTTAGTTTTATGTGAAATGATGAAAAACAATCGATTTTTCTCCTATCAATAGTGAGTGATTGAACATAAATGTTAAATATGTTTATCTTCTGTCCTGTGTTTTGTTGTGTCACGAGCTATCATATCTTTTAAAATCATATAGTTTATAATTTAAGATAATAAGATCAATAAGATAAGAATAGAATATGCATTAAAATACAGTCAAACATAATTCGGAGGAGGCGCCTGGTGTTTTTTCAATAACATGTATTAAGAATTTTGTGATGTTAAGTATACCACGCAAGTAAGCGCATTAGAGATAGTACACCAGGCAGGCTTACCCGAATTCCATCGAAGATGATGATTTCCTTTACTACCGTTATTTGTACACTAATGCTTTTGTGGTATTTCAGTATGTCACTGAAAAGATGGGAGGTGCTGAAGGCACCAAACTGGATCTGGACTTCATGGAGATGGAGCGTGTAAGTTTATCTATAAACATGATATGCCTACATAGATGGGGTACTCCATAAATGTGGGTCGGTAATCGGCAATGTGTTTTATATTTCACCACAGAAAACGGACGTCACAGTCGAGCTAGTCGAGGAGTTGCAAGCTAAGACCAAAGAGTACTTGCAACCGAACCCGACAGCTAGAGCGAAGATGGCAGCGGTCAAAGGTATTTCTAAATTATCAGGTCAGGCTAAAAGTAATACTTATCCACAACCAGAAGGTATACTGGCTGACTGCATGCTGACGTACGGTAAAAAGCTGGGTGAGGACAGTATTTTCGGTAAGTGCAACGCATACGGCGTGTTTACGCTTTTCATTTACGCACATTTTTAATGTATAAGATAATGGTTGTTTGAATGTGTTTGTTTCCATTACGGGTTTATTTATTTCATTCATACATCACAGACCCATAAAACTCGCCCATTCAATGGCATATGTGCTAACGATAAGAATGATGAATGAAGAAAAACACAAACAAATGTATAATTTTTCTTCAAAACTGTTACTCGTCAAGCGTGACGTGTGATGAGGTTTAGTAGGACTGGACTATGTAACTACTTAAGCGATTTCCCTGAAACGTATAGTCCAACTAAAAGGAAAGCAGTACGCACTTTAAACAGATTTCACTCCTGTCTTGTGCTTGTTTTTCCCATAAAATC
>KZ061731.1:371027-387511 GCA_002091835.1 Anopheles maculatus | reverse complement strand
GTGTGTGTGTGCCCGTGTTTTGTTCGCTACCGGTATCGTTACTCCGTACAGCGAAAGGAAGCACTAAACGGTGTAACGAGCAGCTGGAACAACAAAAACCCACTGATCTGTGAACTAAGGGTTGGAACGGCCGGAACGGGCAGTCCGGAGAGCAAATTAAGCAAAATGAGGCATCCGGCTGCAGGGATGCGTATTGAACGAGGCGGATAATGATGGGGCTAAACTAGTTCGCAATTTTGATGCGCACTGTTGCATGGCTGTTGTAAAAGTTCTAATTAGAAATGGCTATAAGCTTTCAGCAAATATGGATCGCCCGTTGTTTTTTTTTTTTCGTTGGTGAATAGGGGGCCTGTAGTTGGAAATTTAATAAGATGCTTTAAGTTTGGTTGAAGGTCCTGGTGGTAGTTGCTGAATGAAGCAAATGAAGTAAATTTAATCTTGATTTTTATATTATTATGTTTAACAGTGATTAATCAATTTTTGCCAACGATATGGCACAATTTGAATCATGGAAGCACTATTAAGGTGAGATTGCTTGAGCACAGTGAGAACATATGAAGCAGGATACTTGGTACTGGCAACAGATTGTAATGTGAGCAGTCAATAGCAGAAGTGGTCTTAAAGTCTAGTCGTAAGGAGTTAAATAAGACTCCTTACTCCACAAGATCTTTTAAGATTTTGAGGACTATTTAATAATCAGATTTGTTAGTAAATGAAGTTCTTTGGAAGCAATACGGCCAGGCCGTTCTATATGAATAAAAAAAATTCTTTGGGCGACAGGGTCGCTTGGTAATACGGTCAAGATTCTTTGAATACGATCAGCACGTTAAGATTAGGCTCATTCAACTCCAAGGTCTCTTGGAAGATGAGGCTTAGACGATTAAATGAATTTGAGATGTGTTATTTGATCTAGGTCTGTTAGTCTCTTGCTAGTAGAAAAACGACTGTACACATGAAATCGCTTGATAGATAAGTATTAAACCGCGAAAGAATATTTGATTACGGCATGTTGTGGTAGATATAGTTGACATTACGAAACCTCTTTTACTGCAATGTTTTTTAGTAAGATAAGTTGCAGTAAGGAATATTTATTAAGATCCCTTGAAGGACGTAAAAACCCTTGAAGACCTGTTGCCTTACATCAGGAAGATAACCTAGAACCAATAAAGGCAAGGCTATGTTGAACATATCAGCCCATAGTTGCTTTCTACTCACGTCGTTTTAGCGCAAAAGGCAGACCCAAAATCTTTTGTGAATTTCCTTTTAAGCTATTCTTACTTTAATATTGTTCGATTATTTTTATTATTAATAAGGCTAGCTAAAGAATCACTACATCCGTAATGTGAACACACGTTAATCAATATAACTAAATTAAAGCAATATAACTGGAGAATGTAACATAATTTGAGGTTTGAAGAATAAACACGCCGTTCAAGTACTAGAATACCGGTTCTCCTATATGCACTCATTCGACAAAATAATTATGTAAATAACACTTCAAAGCCTTACCTCGCCGTCGTCTATGAGCGTAGAATCACTGCTGTCGAGGTGATTGTCTATCCTACCACTCGAACTCAGCTGCCCAGACTCTAGCCATAGTTTCTTCCAGTCCGTGTTGGCCAGTATGGATTTGTTGTCTGCAATGGTACGAGATAAAACGAATCGTTAGACAGTCGCCCGGTCAGCCATACACTAAATGAAACAAATCGCTAATCAGATAAGGGAATGAAAAAAAGCCTGAAACAAAAATGCTAGACAACCCCTAGGACCATTCCAATTGTTCGGTCCTGTAGTGGCCCGATAGCGGATCCGATTGTGAGCCTTTGGTCTTTTCACGGCATCGACACTAACTTAGCAACAGCCCAGTTTCAACATGAGCGACGTTTCGTGAGTAGCCACGATCAACTCTGAACAGGATCCCATCCGCTCAAATGCCCGACGTTGAAGGTGTTCGGGGAAATTTATTACCCTACGCTGACCCAAGCTGTTACGTGTTTCTGCCCCGTTCCCTTCGCACCCTTCAACCTCTTCTTCATCCCGCAAAAGTCGATTCTCCCAATTGAAGCTCGGCCACAGGAAAAGTTACTCTCGAACGGGGAAGGAAACCGCGAAACCTGCACAGTAACATCTTTATCATCGCAGCGCGTCATTAGAGCGTGGTTGGCCGTTGGCTGTGTGTGTGTGTTTTTTTTTCGTTCGTCCATGCCCTCACCCAGTACACAACCAATTGCGGGAAAATCCCGTTCCCGTCCCTCAGGAACTAAGTTAGGCCAGGGAGAGAAAAAAAAACCACGCTTCCGGGAAAACGGTAGAAAAAGCGTTACGCAAGGGATGAAAAGCGATTGCTATGTTGGAAGTTTGGTCGTTGTAAATGTAGTGGGGACCCCTCGAGCGCTCGTCAAGGTAAACCGGTGGAGAAACCGAAGCAGAGTTCGATAATTAGAATCTCAACCATTAGGCAGTGTAGGGCGCGTAGCAGAAACCGTGCATAGAAGGGATGAAAATGGAATTTCAGACATGGGTTTTTTTTTTGTTGCGGCTGTTGTTGCTTCCCTCGATTTCCCGATAAACGCCTTGCCGCAACTCAATCGGTTTTGCTCTCCTTTACGTCAGGAGGTAAGTCCTCGGTTGGACGGATGGGTTTTTCTATGGTGGTACTGTTCTACCGCAAACCATTAGATACCGACTATAATTTCTCACTTCTTTTTAGGATAAAAGTTTTGAAAAACGTGCGTGATTGCTATGGACGAACAATTCAATTAGGGCTTCCAGTTAAACCGGTTTGGTATAGATTGCTCGCTGCTTAATGAATGGATCGTAAATAGGATAAAAAGGCTAAAATTAATTTCTTCGTTATTTTGAAGCAAGGTTACGCTTTGAATTTTAAATTTGTATTCGTTTACTTCAAAAATAAAACACAATTTATACAAGTAAATTAAAATTACTATCAAAATTTTTAAATTTTTGTATTTCTTATCAGTGACAAGCAACAATATGAAGTTAAAATAGAAAATATGTATCCACCGCTGCATTTACAACACACTAACATATTAACACACATAAATATAACATGGTAAATCCTTTTAGCGCGTTCTTTCGTTTTTGGTAGAGCGTTTAAGACCGATCGGTTTGAGTGACGAGATAAGACTAAAACGAATTTATTACAATAATCATTACCTTAAAATTATAAGATTGTAGTAGTGTAATGTGATTAGATGTAGCGCGTAGTGTGTAGCGTGTATCGTGTATCCTGCGTGTATCATACATCGTGTTGTGTATCGTGTCGTGTATCGTGTAACGTGTGGTACAGTACGGTGCACAAAAGGATACGGCTGCCACAGTACTCCCCTCCTAGACTAGATTACCTTTTAGTGATACCTCACGGGAATTATAACTCGTCGGCCCGAACGAGTGACTCTAGTCGGGGATTTTATAACAGGAGTTGTGTCAGCTGATACCGGGTTGTTTTGCTGGTCCTCTAGCGCGAATGCTGGTTTCAAACGGTCCACCGAAACGTTGCCTGTACGGCCTCGAATTTTCAGCGTGAAAAATTTGTCGGCTCGGCTGACCACCTCGAATGGTCCTTCGTACGGAGGTGATAAAGATGGTCGTACCGAATCGTTCCGCACGAAAACATTTCTGCCCGTCCGCAGGTTCTGGTGAACGAAAACGTTTCGATTTCCATGCCAGGCAGTTGGCTGGGGGCGAAGATCACGCATAGTCCTTCGAAGTTTGGCGACAAATTCAGGTCCATCGTCGGTGTGCCATCGATTATTGACCTTAGCTCAGTCAGTTTGTTAGGAGGCACCTGTGCCATGACGATGTTGTACTTTCGCGTATCATGCAATGCGCCTATGCCCGAAGCAGCGAACCAAAATTCAAGCGACATGAAATATGTCTCTATGTTGGTATCTTCCATGCTGGGTGGATTCAATCGAGGCGTATGGATTGCTTCAATAGCGGCCGGTTGAGCCGCGGGGTTCGCGGTAGGCGGATTCGTAATCACTTTATCCTCTAGCATTGTTGGCGTACACGAAAACTCGCTCGAAAAAATCACGCACTTGTAACGTAAATCGAAAAAAAACTCACGTCGGGGTCACCACTTTAGCGCGTTCTTTCGTTTTTGGTAGAGCGTTTAAGACCGATCGGTTTGAGTGACGAGATAAGACTAAAACGAATTTATTACAATAATCATTACCTTAAAATTATAAGATTGTAGTAGTGTAATGTGATTAGATGTAGCGCGTAGTGTGTAGCGTGTATCGTGTATCCTGCGTGTATCATACATCGTGTTGTGTATCGTGTCGTGTATCGTGTAACGTGTGGTACAGTACGGTGCACAAAAGGATACGGCTGCCACAGTACTCCCCTCCTAGACTAGATTACCTTTTAGTGATACCTCACGGGAATTATAACTCGTCGGCCCGAACGAGTGACTCTAGTCGGGGATTTTATAACAGGAGTTGTGTCAGCTGATACCGGGTTGTTTTGCTGGTCCTCTAGCGCGAATGCTGGTTTCAAACGGTCCACCGAAACGTTGACTGTACGGCCTCGGATTTTCAGCGTGAAAAATTTGTCGGCTCGGCTGACCACCTCGAATGGTCCTTCGTACGGAGGTGATAAAGATGGTCGTACCGAATCGTTCCGCACGAAAACATTTCTGCACGTCCGCAGGTTCTGGTGAACGAAAACGTTTCGATTTCCATGCCAGGCAGTTGGCTGGGGGCGAAGATCACGCATAGTCCTTCGAAGTTTGGCGACAAATTCAGCTTCGTTCGGGTTGGTCGGGTTGCTAACAAAAAACTCAGATGGTATTCGAAGCGTTGTACCATATACCATCTCGGCCGCCGACGCTTTTATGTCCTCCTTGTAGGCCGATCGTAGTCCCAGTAAGATCATCGGCAGGTGCTCGCTCCAGTGTTCGGTATCATGGCAAAGGATCGACGACTTTAGGGTCCTATGCCATCGTTCGATGATTCCATTCGACTGTGGGTGGTACGCAGTCGTGCGTAGGTGGCTGGATCCGAGCAAACGAGTCAGTTCAGCGAACAGCGATGACTCGAATTGGCGTCCTTGGTCGGAAGTTATGAAAGAAGGAACACCAAATCGAGATATCCATCCAGATACCAGAGCTTCGGCAATTGTCATCGCGGTCATATCCGGTATGGGTAACGCTTCTGGCCAACGTGTGAATCTGTCGATGACCGTTAGACAGTAACGGTTACCTTTACTCGGGGGGAAGGGCCCAACGATGTCGATGTTGATGTGTGAGAATCGACTATCCGGAGCCGAGTATCGGGATACGGGCGACTGGATGTGGCGTGTCACCTTCGAGCGTTGGCATTGCAGGCAGCTCCTAGCGAAAGCGATACTGTCCTTCCGGATGCTTGGCCAAACAAATCGCTCCGTCATTAATTTGGCCGTTGCACGAGTGCCAGGATGGGACAAATTATGCGTTGCCTGCAGCGCAGCTTAAAAGCTTTAAAGCTCTTTTTACTGTAACGATTACGAATATTGTTCGCAGTCAAACACCAAGCATTTTTAACCAAGAAATATGTAACTTTAGCGCGTTCTTTCGTTTTTGGTAGAGCGTTTAAGACCGATCGGTTTGAGTGACGAGATAAGACTAAAACGAATTTATTACAATTATCATTACCTTAAAATTATAAGATTGTAGTAGTGTAATGTGATTAGATGTAGCGCGTAGTGTGTAGCGTGTATCGTGTATCCTGCGTGTATCATACATCGTGTTGTGTATCGTGTCGTGTATCGTGTAACGTGTGGTACAGTACGGTGCACAAAAGGATACGGCTGCCACAGTACTCCCCTCCTAGACTAGATTACCTTTTAGTGATACCTCACGGGAATTATAACTCGTCGGCCCGAACGAGTGACTCTAGTCGGGGATTTTATAACAGGAGTTGTGTCAGCTGATACCGGGTTGTTTTGCTGGTCCTCTAGCGCGAATGCTGGTTTCAAACGGTCCACCGAAACGTTGACTGTACGGCCTCGGATTTTCAGCGTGAAAAATTTGTCGGCTCGGCTGACCACCTCGAATGGTCCTTCGTACGGAGGTGATAAAGATGGTCGTACCGAATCGTTCCGCACGAAAACATTTCTGCACGTCCGCAGGTTCTGGTGAACGAAAACGTTTCGATTTCCATGCCAGGCAGTTGGCTGGGGGCGAAGATCACGCATAGTCCTTCGAAGTTTGGCGACAAATTCAGCTTCGTTCGGGTTGGTCGGGTTGCTAACAAAAAACTCAGATGGTATTCGAAGCGTTGTACCATATACCATCTCGGCCGCCGACGCTTTTATGTCCTCCTTGTAGGCCGATCGTAGTCCCAGTAAGATCATCGGCAGGTGCTCGCTCCAGTGTTCGGTATCATGGCAAAGGATCGACGACTTTAGGGTCCTATGCCATCGTTCGATGATTCCATTCGACTGTGGGTGGTACGCAGTCGTGCGTAGGTGGCTGGATCCGAGCAAACGAGTCAGTTCAGCGAACAGCGATGACTCGAATTGGCGTCCTTGGTCGGAAGTTATGAAAGAAGGAACACCAAATCGAGATATCCATCCAGATACCAGAGCTTCGGCAATTGTCATCGCGGTCATATCCGGTATGGGTAACGCTTCTGGCCAACGTGTGAATCTGTCGATGACCGTTAGACAGTAACGGTTACCTTTACTCGGGGGGAAGGGCCCAACGATGTCGATGTTGATGTGTGAGAATCGACTATCCGGAGCCGAGTATCGGGATACGGGCGACTGGATGTGGCGTGTCACCTTCGAGCGTTGGCATTGCAGGCAGCTCCTAGCGAAAGCGATACTGTCCTTCCGGATGCTTGGCCAAACAAATCGCTCCGTCATTAATTTGGCCGTTGCACGAGTGCCAGGATGGGACAAATTATGCGTTGCCTGCAGCGCAGCTTGCCGGAACCGTTCCGTTATAAAGGGCCGAATGCGATCACCAGTGCAGTCACATAATAGTTGTTTGGTACTGCCTGGAATGGTAAAAAACTTTAGTTTAAGCGAACTATTCAGTTTACCTTCTACGATATTTTGTAGCTCGTGGTCGTCTTTTTGGCTCTCTGCTAGGGCTTCATAATCCAGGGATGGCACTGACTTTACAGCATTGATGCGGGAGAGTAAGTCAGCCACGATGTTGTCCTTTCCCACAATGTGACGGATGTCCGTTGTGATCTGACCAATCACGTCCAACTGGCGAGCTTGACGGTCCGAGGCTTTGTCAAGTTTCTGGCGGAAGGCAAATGTGATGGGCTTGTGGTCGGTATAGATGTGACAGCTTCGTCCTTCGAGCATGTATTTGAAATGCCGCACCGCAAGGTATATTGCTGTCAGCTCACGATCGTAGGTACTATACCGCAGTTGCGCCTTATCGAATTTCTTCGAATAAAATCCGAGTGGTTGAGGGTTTCCATCGACGATTTGATGCAGAACCGCCCCTGCGGCAATGTCAGATGCATCGACCCAAAGGGATAGCTCTGCAGATTTGACGGGATGCGATAACAGCGTAGCATCGGTAAGTTGTTGCTTGCAGCGCTCGAAACTCGCGGTTGTTGCGTCATCCCAAGTCAACGGGGATCGATCGTTGCGTTTGTTGCCAGTAATCATGGAAAGGAGTGGAATCTGGTGCTCGATCGCGTTTGGCATGAACCTACGGTAAAAATTTAGCATTGCCAAAAACCTTTTCAATTCCTTCACTGTCGCAGGAAGCTTGTATTCCGCAATAGCTCGCACGCGGTCTGGCAAGGGACGGATACCATCAGCAGATACAGAGTGCCCTAGAAAATCAAGGGTATCACGGCCGAATTCGCACTTGGCAATATTTATCGCCAGATTATATTGTTTGAGCCTTTCAAACAATCGTCGCAAGTGTTCACGATGTTCTTCGGGTGATGATGAAGCGATGAATAGATCGTCAATGTAGGGGAATATGAAATCCAACCCTCGCACTACCTCGTGGATTAAACGTTGAAATGTTTGCGCAGCGTTGCGCAGTCCAAAGGTCATGAACGAGAACTCGAACAATCCAAAGGGTGTCGTGATGGCGGTCTTAGCAATATCCTCGGGATGGATTCGGACCTGATGGAAAGCCTTCTGCAAGTCAACTTTGGAAAAAATAGTTTTACCTTGTAGAATGGTAGAGAAGTCCTGCAGATACGGTAAAGGATAGCGATCCGGGATGGTTTGAGCGTTGAGTGCGCGGTAGTCACCACACGGTCGCCAAGAGCCATCCGCCTTTTTCACCATGTGAAGCGGGCTCGCCCAACTGCTGCTAGATGGTCTGCATATCCCAAGCTTCATCAGATGTTCGAATTCGGACCTCGCAGCTTCAAGCTTGTCCGGGGAGAGTCGTCGTGGGCGTGCGTAAACAGGTTGTCCGGTCGTTTCGATTCGATGGTAGACCGGTGCATCGCAGATTGTACCCGGTGGCGCGAGACGAGTGATGTTGGGAAATTCGGCTAACAACTCAGCGTAGGGTGAAACCGCCTGAAAAGTTTTAACCGAACACTGCTCACTTTTCGCAAGAAATCCAACCGACTCGAGATGGGTGGTGTTATCGATGAGGCGCTTGCGTTTAATATCTACCAGTAGATCGAAATTGCCTAAAAAGTCCGCACCAATTATTCCGGAAGTTACATCGGCTATCAGGAACGACCACAGGAACTCACGACGAAGACCGAGGTTTACTTTTAATAAGACTTCACCATATACATTAATAGGCGATCCGTTCGCGGCGAACAGTTTTATCGAAGATGGTTTAACTCCGGCTGAAAGCAAATCTTTCGGAACCACAGACACATCGGCGCCGGTGTCGATTAAAAATTGCATTGACGTGGTTGTATCGGCAATTCGTAGGCGAAAGATTGCGGCTGTAGTGGTGAGTTCGCCAATCTCCACCGCAGCATCAGCAGAGCGTCGCTATTGTGAAGGTGAAGAGCTTTGAACGGTGCAGGGTTTTCGGCATTTTCGAGCTTCACTACCAAATTTACGATGGAACCAACACGGGCCGATCGAAAAATCCCTGCGATTAAAAGATCGTCTACCTGGTGAACTGGAGCGGGAAACCGATCGTCCGCGATGCCTTCGGTTGGGAAACACGTTTTCAATGCGCCTGGATAATTCAGCTATTTCTTTTCGAAGATCCGAAATGGGGTCGTTGGCCGCGGTTTCAGGCACGTGGTCAGGCGCCATCACTGATTTTCTGCGTTCGACGGCGTTAACGTTCCTTAGTTCCAATGATTCGACAATGGCGTCAGCGATGGTGGTTTTGTCCGCGGCATCACCACGAGAAGCGATCACTGCCGCTTGTGCATGTGGCGGTAGCCTGGATGCCCAAAGATCGATAAGCACGGTCTCGTTAAGTGCGTTGCCAGCAACGCGCTTCATCTCGTTCAGGAGCTGGCTTGGTTTTTTATCACCTAGCGGCATATCGGACAATACGCGCTGCAAACGCCGCTGCTGACTGTCTGCGAAATAACCGATCAGTTTCGTCTTTATGTATGTGTACTTGTCCATCGTCGGTGTGCCATCGATTATTGACCTTAGCTCAGTCAGTTTGTTAGGAGGCACCTGTGCCATGACGATGTTGTACTTTCGCGTATCATGCCATGCGCCTATGCCCGAAGCAGCGAACCAAAATTCAAGCGACATGAAATATGTCTCTATGTTGGTATCTTCCATGCTGGGTGGATTCAATCGAGGCGTATGGATTGCTTCAATAGCGGCCGGTTGAGGCGCGGGGTTCGCGGTAGGCGGATTCGTAATCACTTTATCCTCTAGCATTGTTGGCGTACACGAAAACTCGCTCGAAAAAATCACGCACTTGTAACGTAAATCGAAAAAAAACTCACGTCGGGGTCACCACTTTAGCGCGTTCTTTCGTTTTTGGTAGAGCGTTTAAGACCGATCGGTTTGAGTGACGAGATAAGACTAAAACGAATTTATTACAATAATCATTACCTTAAAATTATAAGATTGTAGTAGTGTAATGTGATTAGATGTAGCGCGTAGTGTGTAGCGTGTATCGTGTATCCTGCGTGTATCATACATCGTGTTGTGTATCGTGTCGTGTATCGTGTAACGTGTGGTACAGTACGGTGCACAAAAGGATACGGCTGCCACATCCTGAAAGAGGATTGAAGTGTAAAAAACACTGTATCTGGCGTAATTGAACCTAAAAATAAACTTACTTTTATATCTTTAATACGTGAAATTAATCATGGAATCATCAAACATCTAATCGGCTTACGAATAAAACGCCTATGCTACAATAACTAACTCGTTAACACTTTACTTAAATGTACCATAAATGTGAAGTTTTCATTCTGCATGGCAATCATTTTTACAGAGAGAAAAAATAAATTGATGGTTTCAGCAGAGCATTTACGTAATTAAAGTTGACGCAGTTATTACTTAAAAGTAACCTACTTAGTCTTGCGTTGTCACGTGAGACGTAATACTAAAGCTTGAACGTTGTCGTTTAATCGTTCAATAAATACAGTATTTACTGGTCAACAGATTTGCTTATAACATTGCCGGTATCACGACATTGTGCTTTAGCGTTAGTTGCATCGCATTAAATGTATGTCCTTGCTGTGGAAGGCTCGATAAGAAATCTGGTCATACCCTCCACATCAGGGACTTACAAAAGTCTTACGTTAAAAAAAGACTGCCAGGCAATTGGTAAAAAAAGTATGACCATCATTAATAGTAAAGGTCACATTCTTTAGCCGCATTGCACATGCTTAGTGAATCAGAATCGATTTCTTGATTGATATTACGAAACTCGTGGTTTTCCAAGTTTAGTTCCTGCTAAGTTGTAAAGCTTAAAAAAGCTAAGTTATTTCGCGATAAATTAAACGATAAAACGCTTACTAAAAGCTTATGATTTGTTCTACTGTCTGTCACTGTAGTTATTGCTAAATCGAGTTATACACTACATTTTTAGAGAGGTTTAATTAATTTTCTTTATCTAATGAAACCAAAAACAACTTGTCAAGGTTGATTCTTTGCCTTATATATATAGCTTATAACACCTTATTACCTGACATCCATTACTTGCTGACGACGTCAACATATGTATGCCCGAGCCAAATTAATGCGAGATGTTTTTAAGCTCTACTACTGATGAGCTCACAACTGTTTGTCCTGGTCAAAAAAAAAGTACTCCATTCTGTCCAGTACTCTCTTTTTTTTGTTGTTCAAAAACTTGCTTGATTTCCAACATGAGAGCGTTATCAACCGCACCTTCAGCATAGCATTATAATTTAAAATGACTTGGAACTTATGAAGGATACAATGTCTTTGTTGCTGTAATACAGGAGGACGCAACACAAATGCGTAGAGCTTAAGGCAAAGAACGTGATTATTGAACAACTTCTACTGCGGTAATAAACTGCTTTCGTTACACGTCATACGTCATCGCAAACAAATGTCATGTCCTATAGATCATAGTAAAAGCACTTATTGCAGATATTGTTCCTCAATAGATCTTTGACGACCCTTAATTTTGGTAGAAGCTTTCCGCATATTGGACGAGATTTTCTTTTCCATCCTTCAATGAGTGTAAACTCTAAGGACTCTAAGATTGACGTCGATTGTCTCAGGCCACATTAATAGCAGGACAACTTTTAGACAACATTAACGATCATTTTTGTTTGGTGATCTTAGATTTACAACACCTAGACTATTTGCAAGGCATCATCAAATAGACTATTCGGCAAACATCACATCTTCTGGCACTGCCTATGGATATAATGTCTTAATAAAGTCTTTGATCTGCCGTTTTAATTTTTCACACTCTAGAAACTAAGGTTACCAGAAAGATCAGGTACGTTACTCCCAAGAACAGAAATTTATTTTTAAATTGTTTTCTCGACCGATCTCTAAAAAATGTCATAAAATAAAATATCACGGTTCTACAAGACAATCTCGTTCCTGCAGTAGTTTTTTTTTCCATATAATCCGATATTTTTTATTTATATTTGTTTATATGTTGATTTATTGAGTGGGCATAGAAAGATTATTAAATTATTTGCATATCCATCAACTACAATGTCTCTGTTTATGTTTCAAAATTTGATTCACGTATAACTGCGTGGCTGATGAACAATGCATATTTTCCCTATCACAGCTAATATATGAACGAGAAATGATGTGTTCATTAAACAGATTTTATAACCAAATGCCTAATTTACGATGTCGACGAACTTATTATTGACGCTGTGTTCCTAAACACTAAATTGTCACTAGTTTATCTATGCTGAACGAAGTTAATTAATAAAACAATTTAAATCTTATCCCATCCTTCTCTGAACAGAATTTTGATTAACGGATTTCAACCACACCTACACCTGCTTCACAAAACTGCTATTTATTGACGTTAAATTTCAACTGAATAGACCCGATCCAGCACTTCCGTGTAGTTTCAAATTAAATGGTACGAAATCCAACACGATCCATTTTACATCGCCCGCCATTGCATTCGAACCATCGGCCAGACGTAAAGTGTTGCCGTTAATCGAACGAGGATTTTGGTTTGGCGCTTGAAAGTGCTATCGAGCGCTACCGGGCCGGATCCAACCAAGCGTTTTCGATGGAATGCAGCGCAAAAGTGCACGGAAATGCCTCCAATTAGTTGCTTATATGTGTGGCTCTATTTGCACATCGTATTAGTATAGAATCCGTTCGGAAATCGACCGTTTGCTCCGACCCCTCGTGGGGCAACTGGAAAGAGCGGTGGGTTTTAGGTAGTGGAGGGAAGTGTTTCCCATTTATGGTGCTTGGGAACTGGGTGAACTTCAACGTTTGTGCTACTGGTGCATAGATGCGTGCATGTGTGAAAAGCGAGAAGCGACGAAATTAGCGAAATATTCGCCCACTTTACCGTTGAATTTGTCGAGTTGATTTAGAAGCAATAATCGAGGTTCAATGAATCAATTGCGTATCGTTCGACGTTAAATGAGTGTGGTATTTCCCGGCTTCGATTAGTGTGCGTGTGAGGTGAGTATGTATGGAGCGTTCTTTTTCCCTAACCAACCGTCCTAGCATCCTGAGCCAGTAATGCAAGAGGGCGCAAGTGCAAACATTTCATTAACATGCAGCGAAATGAATAGAATTGCATGTTTAATTGCACCCTCGGTAGCGTAGTCACACTGCTTAACTTCCCGCACCTTTAAACCTCTTCTTTAAGCATAAATTGAACGAATTCACAACTCATTCGGCCGCCATTACGAATCACCGCCATCTCGGCACCGAATGGGACTGCCGACATTCGATCATTCGGCCGAGTTGGATTGTGCCACTTGATTGAGATGAAAGTGGAGCTGGGAAATTTTGAAATCGATATCCATTAGCGAAATATTCGCCCACTTCGAATGCCGTGGATGAAGTGTAAAGCAATACGCCCTACCCGGGTCGTACCCGGTTTCGCACGATGAGCTTCCGTTAATGCGCTGTGTTAATGAACGGTGCGCGTGGATGGGGCGGGCTTGGGTAAGCAAAAGTTGATCGTCTGACTGGGGCGAGCTTGATGATGGAAAAAAGCAATATCAGTTTGCGTGGAATGCGTCGATTAGCGACGAGTGGCAAATGGATCAATTTAGCGAAAGCCGGCGCCGGCGAGTTTTGGAAAAGAATTTAAGAATTTGAAAGGATTTCGAGGGAGTTGGTACTTATGGAGAATAGTAGCGGAAGAGCCCCAAAGAGCAATTTGGGGGTGACATTTAAAGCTATAGAAATACGAATTGAATCTATTTATGTCAATGTTACGATATTGCAAAATATTTGATTAAAAACTATTAATGGTTCTTGTTTTAGCTACCAAATCTTATTTCTGAGTTTCTCTTTCTTCAAGTCTGGACACATACCTTCATACCATTATTGGTTCAAGAATAAGGTTACCCGGAGCTGAATAATTTATCCCAGTGTGCATTATACTAGACATCGTCATGTGTGTCATGTGTCACATATATTGTCCTTTGTAGTACATGCGTTTAAGATCTGGATGAACTGATCAATGGATATTCTGCAGAGGTATCCTTTTGTTGAGCAAAGGAGTTGTTGTACGAAATTGCAAATGTTAGGTAATGCTACTTTAAAAATTTTTTTTTTATACTCTATTTGTTAGTATTTCTGTTTTAGTGCCGAACATACTCAAAGCTAATTTTTAATACTTTTTAGAAGAAAGTACAATGCTGGCGTTAAAGTTGGCGATAGCTTACCTATAAGATTTGGCACATTAAAAGACTTAGTTAATAAAACTGCAACAACCTTCAGCAAATTTTTATAATGACTTGAATATGGGAAGACTAGTAAATTGATAAACAATTGTCTGATGAAAAAAAGAAAACGATAGAACTTTTAGCGGGACAAAGGTGGAGAAAGCTTACGGGACACCAACATGATTGTACCCATGACAATCAAGAATGATTGAAATCATGAATCCATGCCCGGACTGACCCACTAACAGTGATTAACTGGCTTACAGTGAAGACTGAGACACAAGTACCACGGAATCAGACACTTAGATGGTCTTTTTAATTGCTAACGCATGATAGGTTTTTCTTTTTAATGATTATAAACAACCTAGCAAATTTCCATACACCAGGAAAAATCTTATGATGAAAGGGAATACGATTAAAATTAAGAACATTCTGGTGCCTTCTGTCAGAACTGTATTCTTTCAGGCATTTTCCGAAATTCTATCTGGATTCTGAGAGAAACAAGATTCCAGTTTTGTTAAGTTAGCATTTAAAACATCTTCAGGAGTGTGGGCCAAGTACAGAAGGATGAGAGCAGTGAAAATACTAGCAAACTAGTTGGCAAAAAATCTGAGAAACAGAGTCAGTAGAGGATGAATGCATAGTCATGTTTAATGGTAAGGAGTTGCCACCTCAGTGTAACCACGCTTCAGTGTAACTGACTAAACGCAAAAAAATAATAGTCTGTTGTAGGAATCCTATTGCTTTTCTTCTGTTGTGTCTCGCTTCAAACTCAAGAACATCTGATGCTTAACTGTGAAACTAAATCATGTGACTGTTTTGGAACATTTGATATTAATCATAGCAGAGCTTCAGGCGACTGTCTTACATGAAATGTGTTTATTGTTTGCACTGTCCATGATAATGTTTGAATGTCAGTATTTTCAAATAAAACAGGCAAAATTGTAAGTTTATTCCTGTATGTTATCCACATAGTTATTGATAACAATAATGCGTCCAGCATCTTCTTAATAATGCACCTTCTTTCTTTAGTGACTTAATTCACGCATCATTTGTTACAGTAAGCTCTTTTTACGGAAATAAAGATCAATTCTTAAAAACATAGGCATATAAAGCAACATATAATAGAAAGTAAATGCTTATAAATCACTAGAATACAATAGGGTAGGGATATAACATCATGCAACGGAAGAGGGTGAATCGATCCACTGCACATGACACGAAAATTAAGCAAAGTTTCGTAACCAATCGCGCAGAATAAGACGATTGACTTCCGCGGATGGAAAGTTTACCAAAGCTCATTTTCTTCGCTTGAAAGCCGATCCGATTCACAGCATAACGCATGCGAGACGCATTGAATGCGTTCGATTTTCCCGATTCGCGCCTTATTTTCCCCACTGTCTTCCGACACACAAGCCCACACCAATATCCAGACACAAATTTACAACCCCAACGATAATGAACTGCGAACATTTCCTGCCGATCGAATCATAAATCTTTGCCACAATGTCTCCCGCCTTTTTTGCCCCATCCCAGTGCAAAAGTGCTTTAAGTTTTAGCCCGTAGCCCGGGAACGGTCGAATTGGTTCAAAACAATTTCCCCGAACTTTGGGCGCGCTTTTGTTTACGCAACTGGGGCCGCGGAAAGGATGGCCTGCGGGAACAAAACTGACCCTAATGTTTATTCCTTGCGCAATATATTTATATGTATAAATAGCGGAGAGCGAAATTTGTTTCGGTACACTTTGCGACCCAACCGCGGCCCCGTACACGGTCGCTACGGTTCGCCCGGCGAAAAACGGTAATTGCTTGGGCGAAAACTTTCCTATTCATGTGCCGGATGGGTCGGCGGAAGGAAAAGTTTGACGCAAATGAAACGCAACAACCAACAAAAATGGTCATTTCATTTTATTTTATTTCGGGGGGTTGTTTTTTTTTGGGTAATGTCAACACACCGGATGATGTAAAGTTTGCGAGAGTGAGCGTAACACGAAAGCAGAAGTTCGGCTATCCGGGCGAAAGGTAAAACACAATTATTGATCGTTCGATCTTGACGGTTAATGGCGTTTCGAGCGTCAAGATAAAGCGAATGGAGCGCACCAATGAAAAGCCCACCTTTTTCGGATGCTTTTAAGTTCAACTTTCGGCGAAGCAAATCCATCATGTGCGGCATGAGAGCGAAGGAAAAAGCTTCATCGGAAACACATACATGCTTCCACTTTGGTGGAGTTTTTC
>KZ061731.1:339950-370138 GCA_002091835.1 Anopheles maculatus | reverse complement strand
CCATTGTGGAAGCAAAACAAAGCAACTCCCAGGGAAGCAAATGCATTGAAGCAAATGCGCAAACCAAAGGACAGGTGTGTTTTTGAAAAGCCTTTTTCTCGGAAGGACAATCGTGAGGTTCCAAGTAAATAATTGGTTCGACTATTTGGAAGCTATAAAACGTCGAACTGGAAAATTGACAATGAATACCGGAGCTGACAGGGATCGTTCCAGGAAGGAGCAGACAGTCAAGCTCACCGTGCTACTAACGTGAATATGTTCGATGATGCGAAATCGTTTGTTTGCGTTTATGTTTTGCGCTGGTTTTTAATGCTGCTGCTGCTGCTTTGATTATTACGAGGAATAGACTTCTTCCTTTAATGTCCTATATTTTGTAAGGATAAAGAGCTTTTGTGTGGAATGATCGAAATAAGTACATTTTAATTTGAATTTCAAATGAATTGCAACCGTTTCAGGTAAATCGCATGATTCCGTCTCTTTGCAATCAATTATCAGATTCTGTGCGATAATGGACGTTCGTTATGTTCTTGAGAAGCATTGTTACGGTTCTTCGTAGTACCCGGTAAGCTTGGCACGTGTCGACCGATTGGTGAATTGGAGATTGGAGAGATACTTGAAACAAATAAATATAAAACAGAGCAAAAAAAATCTCATACAAAACACTACTAGAATCTCTTTGGAAGGACCAAAACTTCTAAGAAACCTTCCATCGATACTACAGGAGAAGTTTAAAACCTGGAAACTGAGTTTTCTTCGCCAATTTTAGGAAAAGCTTATCCCGGATTGTTGTTATTGACGTTATTATCCTGTTGTCATGCTCGGTTAGATATAGCAAACACATGATATATTATGGGGAAATTTTAAATGAACTTGTGAACAGGTTTCTCAGAAAAAGAAGCATCCATCGATAATTCTATCGTAGGTCCAAAATATCGTAGACGAAAAATCATCGTATTAACGGTTTCATCATTGAACTATTACCAAGAAGGCTTCCTCGATCATGTTACATCATTGCTGAAGAAATCTTGTTATACACGAAGAAGACTCTTTTACCAAGAGAAGTGGTTGTTGCATGTAACTCATCATTTTATGTTAGTATCATAAGCAACAACATCACGCTTCGCGTATTTGATGTTTCAAAATGATCTACAATATTTCCGAACTATAATGTATCCGATAGCGAAAAGATTCTAAGGTGATTATGAAATCTTCAAACGTGATGAGATGATAACTGTAAAGAGTATCCACTGGGACAAGTGTTCTGCCAAACTTCAAAAACCCTTTCTTTTGACAATCCTTACGCAAGTTTTCAATTTATCCAATGGTATGTTCTACCCAATTTCTTAAGATATACCTTTACAACAGACCTGCCGCACTAGACTAGTAGTGTACTAGTAGTTGTCTTCTTTTCGGTTTGGAAACATAACACCCGACTGAAACGCGAGACCGATAGGATTGGATTGAGGATCAATGCGACGAAGACAAAGTACCTGCTTGCCGGGGGCTCTGACCGTGGTAGAGCACGACTCGGAAGCAGAGTGTTAGTTGACGGCGACGATCTCGAGGTAGTAGAGGAGTTCTGCTACCTTGGCACGATCGTAACTTCGGACAACAACGTAAGCAGCGAAATCCGAAGGCGCATTGTTCAGGGGAATCGTGCCTACTATGGGCTCCACAAACTCCTGAGATCCAGAAGACTCCAACAACGCACGAAATGCGCCATATATCGCACTCTGATACGGCCGGTAGTTCTCTACGGGCACGAGTCCTGGACTATGCTGGCGGAGGACGCCAATGCACTCGCCATTTTCGAACGGCGGGTGCTGCGGACTATCTTTGGCGGTGTGTGCGAGCAGGGCGTGTGGAGAAGGAGAATGAACCACGAGCTAGCTGAGCTGTTTGACGATGCAGACATCCTGACGGTTGCCAAAGCCGGAAGGATACGCTGGTTGGGGCACGTGATGAGGATACCGGACTCATGCCCTGCCAGGAAGGTGCTCGTCAGCGACCCGTTCGTCACGAGGCGTAGAGGAGCACAGCGAGCTCGCTGGCTGGATCAAGTGGAGTCAGACCTGAGGGATATCGGATGCAGCCGGGGGTGGAGGAATGCAGTCATGGACCGAGTTTCCTGGGAACGAGTTGGACGCCAGACCCCGTCTACTAGACGTGCTCCGTAGGAGCAGGCCAGCAAAGAAGAAGAAGAAAAAGTTTCCGCCTAATAGTTTAACAGCTTGTAAATAGTCTTCCTTTTAATTTGTGCTTATTAACTTCTACATCTTTGCTATAGTTCTTTACAAAAATTTGATTTGAATTTATCAATTGATTTACCTAACTTTTTACACCGAATTGAAAGGAAATTAAACTATATAAATAAGACAGGTTTACGGAATGGATAAGCAAGGTGAAAATTTAAATATAATTTGAGATGTTAAATAGAACAACGGACATCTTCAGTTCTTAGTCCGTACCTTAAACTGGATTTCTTAAATAATTAGTCTACTACGAAGTTTTAGTCAATTGATTATTCTTGCGAGCTTTATTTCAGATGAGAATGTTGATTTACCAAGAATTTCTAATGTTTGATAACACAAATTGAAGTCCTCTAAATGGTAAGTCAACTAGGGCTTAATAACTCTTAAGCTTCAGTCAACTATTCATTCTTCGATAGTTGATACAAAGTTGTCTATTATGGTTCCTCGAATCGCTTGGTCGCAAAATCACCAGAACATACTCAATATTAAGTGGATTTAATTTTCATACTAAAATTTTTTACAAGAATTGCAATTACTTATCTTGAAAAGATGAAAGACATAACATTGATGCAGTGTTGATTGATATTGCTGGTTTGTGTATCTCCAAAACAATGGCACCACACACGCTCATATGAATTAGTCTAATTGATTTGCACATCACCACACCAACATTTTTCAAAGCTCAAAAAACTCTGCAGATTGTTTGTGGTGTTTACAAAGGCATACAGAAAGTTGCAGACGGACATGGCATACAACCATGCCTACGGTCATCCGGTTGTACCGGGCAGGCAAATCAAAACCCAACAACCTTATCCTATTATTGCCTTCAATTAATAATCGATTTCTTCCGGAGCACTACCCCGGTTTGCAGGTGGCATGGAAGAACGGTTCCAAACAACAAACCTTACCGACGAATCACTGTTACCGAGTGTTTCCGATTCATGCTGATCTGATCGGTTATCGGGGTCGTACAATGGCTCCTCCCTCCCACCGGCACACCGTGCACCGATCCATTTGCCATGTCTATATTTGCTTCCTTTCTACTATTTTCTACTACCTCTGCTGATGTTTTCCTGTGGCCATCCGATAACAGCCATAGAAAATGGAATTTTGCAGGCCCCGTAGTCAATTGATTATTCTTGCGAGCTTTATTTAAGATGAGAATGTTGATTTAACAAGAATTTCTAATGTTTGATAACACAAATTGAAGTCCTCTAAATGGTAAGTCAACTAGGGCTTAATAACTCTTAAGCTTCAGTCAACTATTCATTCTTCGATAGTTGATACAAAGTTGTCTATTATGGTTCCTCGAATCGCTTGGTCGCAAAATCACCAGAACATACTCAATATTAAGTGGATTTAATTTTCATACTAAAATTTTTTACAAGAATTGCAATTACTTATCTTGACAAGATGAAAGACATAACATTGATGCAGTGTTGATTGATATTGCTGGTTTGTGTATCTCTAAAACAATGGCACCACACTCGCTCGTATGAATTAGTCTAATTGATTTGCACATCACCACACCAACATTTTTCAAAGCTCAAAAAACTTTGCAGATTGTTTGTGGTGTTTACAAAGGCATACATAAAGTTGCAGATGGACATGGCATACTACCATACTACCATGTCATCCGGTTGTACCGGGCAGGCAAATCAAAACCCAACAACCTTATCCTATTATTGCCTTCAATTAATAATCGATTTCTTCCGGAGCACTACCCCGGTTTGCAGGTGGCATGGAAGAACGGTTCCAAACAACAAACCTTACCGACGAATCACTGTTACCGAGTGTTTCCGATTCATGCTGATCTGATCGGTTATCGGGGTCGTACAATGGCCCTCCCTCCCACCGGCACACAGTGCACCGATCCATTTGCCATGTCTATATTTGCTTCCTTTCTACTATTTTCTACTACCTCTGCTGATGTTTTCCTGTGGCCATCCGATAACAGCCATAGAAAATAGAATTTTGCAGGCCCCGTAGAAAATAAAACACAACCAAACCGAATGTCACCGCTATCGTTTGTCGTGACAAGTCGGCCTGCCAAGCCGGGGGGACCACCCAGGGTGGTTGAGAAGGAATCTATGAGTGGAGCTTTTCATTCGTTTTTTTGTTGTGTTGTTATGTTGCTGTTTATATCTTGTGCTCAGTGTATACTGTGGGTCGCATTTGGTCGCACCGTAGACCCCCAAACACCAGCAAGTACAATGCGCATGTATGTGCGTTCGATTTCGACGAAAACGAAATTAAACGAAAGTGCTGCCATGAAAACGCTCACGTCCAATGTAGTAGCGAGCAAAATGGCGGTTGAGTGCGGGGCAGCATTATTGCACGGCAACGGGTGTATATGTGAGTGGGTGCGTGGGGAAGTCGGGAAACAAAATAAAAATAAAACTTTATGGTAACGGATTCGGTTCGGCGATGGCATCGTCTTCTTTCGATTGTTGCGAAAGACCAAATCACGCGGTGGTGTACGATAAAGGATTTCGATTATTGCTGCGTGGGAAATATATACAAACGCACACAACACACGGACACAAACACTTGGAAGCCTTCTGCCGGAATGAAACGAAGCAACCTTGAACAGCATGAAGCCTTTATCGCTTCTTACATGTCGATTGTTTTGTGGCACCGAAATGCGCCCCAAAATGCCGTACGCAAACCCTTAATTTCTTTTCCATAAAGCCGTACGGGGGATGATTGTTGAAAAGATTGCACAAATAGCTAAAGTCTCGCTTCAGAGTGTGGGGAGGGGGCTAGCTAAATGGAGCTAAAACAATGAATGAAGCAGTGTTTTTGAGAAATATTATTTTTAGAGTGCCATTTAAAAGCTTCCGACACTAACTCCAACTGCCTAGAGTGTGTCGTTTTGTCGCACCGTATTCCTATTATCGCAACGCTTAATGATGAGGATCGATAATCGGCCTCGGTTCTGCAAAAGTACGAGAGAAGCTTTAGCCCATACATTTAGACGCCTCCGTCGAAGGACTCCAGCGGTGCCACCGAACTGAAATCGAAAAACTTTCAACCAGAGGGTGATGGTTTTAATGAAAATTAAGTTTATTAGTGTACAGAAAATGGTTCAAGATTCGTTGACTCATTTTGCGTGGGTCTTTTTTGGGTCACCCACAAAGAAAGGAAGTAAAAAAAAGGAAACCGGGAAACGCAAGATGTTCATGGCCATCAGCAAGAACGAAGAGGATGTAGCATTTGCGACCGTCTTTGGGCAATATTTAGTGATATGTCCGGGATTAGCCTTATTATGTGCCGCTTTTGGCAGGGTTTTGATTCACCGAAGGAGCCGTAAGCTGTCATTTTCTTGAGGATCGGATTAGACGCTCAAAAAACTGGAACCGGAATATCGTTTCCTCGCTCCAATCACTCGGCGTAAAGATTGTCACAAGTTGTCAAGCTAACGAGGGCCGGCTTAGTAGTGACATATCGTATTCGTCCGCATTGTTACATTGAGATAGTGCTGAAGAATGGCTCCAAAAGTTGCGAAAAAGTTTCCGATGTGCACTAACAAGGTCTTATTAGCTGGTGGCTGATGAAATGAAGTGAAAATCATTAACTTTGTGTAGATTTCATTTTTAAATCCTCACTGTTCTTTGCTTATAAAAGCTCTTCGGCTAGAATATGCGTTTGCAATGGTGGTTTCAATGGAAATCTTTTGATGTTTCTCGAATAAGAAGGAACTAAACTTGTTTCACGCCACCAGCATATCATGCAGCGCAAGCCAATTGATTTTTGCAGCTCGTGTTGAAGGGTGTAGTAAAATTTGATACTGTCTGCTCCAAACTCGGTGCGTTGCGTGTTTATTTCTGTTCTACAGCCCGCAGACAGGGTTGAGCTTCAAAGCGAAAAACATCAAATAACATAAATCAGATCTGGCCAAGAAGCCAGCTTGATCTAGCCGTGGCGTGGGTAGCTTTTTGAGCGAAAGACTATTTTGGGGACTGTATTAGGGTGTATAACTTTGTGAGACGACGGAACAAAATGTGTTTAAAAATCGTTGAATAATTCGATGGAATGTGTTAGCATCGTAGCGCAGGGACCGATTAATGGAAAGTATGTGAGTTTCTGTTTTGCTTGCTTTCTAAATCTTTTCCAAGCTCATGGGGAAAAGCAGTGTCGGTAGATTAAGAATGAAACTTGATTTTGTTTGATGTTCTAAAAATAATATTATACAGCAATAAAGGCATTATGTCTTAATTTTCAAGCACAAGACTCATCCTCATAATCGTTGTAGAGCAGCATCAACAGAAGGTTAAAAATAGAACACATCTGTGTTGGGTCTATGTCCCTAGACTTGATCACATCAGAGCGAGCGTATTTGCTCCGTAATGAAACATGATTTGTTGATGATCTCCGATAGCACTGCTGATCTCATTAGTTACACACGTTAGCAAATATCTTGGGCGGACAATCTTTGAGCCTTTGTGTAATACAATTCTAAGAATCCTTAGCAACGCTGAATGATGAATACCGCACTTCACGGGAACTCATAAACTGTGCAATCGTAGTGAATGTGACGAGCACAATGCGTTTAATTAGAAATAACTACTTACAGCCTTCGGGAAAATGGATTGCCAACACCACATGGCATCTAACATACAAATCACGCTGAGGAACCGGTGTATTTCCGTGAAGCGTATTATCTAGGTTCCACCTTCCACATCCGAGACGGGTGTGCATGCTTATTGTTGACAACTGATCGTTATCGGATGCTCTGATGGTGGTTGATGCAAACACCCATCCGCACGCTAATTAACTTCCATCATGCACGTCCAATCAAATGGTGGCCGCCATTGTATGTGAGTGACCTGAGTGTTCTTCCATCACAGAATTAGCATAATCGAACGGAATCGGCTGTCTTTGTTTTTCCGCACCATGCGCTATGGAAATGAGATCGCGAATGTTGCACCAAAAACCTAGCTGTCGTCCACTTTAAGCGGGATAATCTTTAAGGAATCGATAGCATTACGTCTTGCTGGTGCGGACTTTAATAGGCCTGTTTGGACGGTGATTGGAATGTGTATGGATGAAACCCGATAAGCACAACTGCACGTAAGGATAAGCTGGAATTTGTTTGTTCTTGTGTTGGGTTGATGTTTGAGTGCCATCGGAATGCCGGTCGATATGATTGGGTCGAGGAATGCTATGGGTAAATAGAATTAGCGCCGGGATCTGGTATGTCCTTGATGTGTGACTTTCAATAATATGTGCAATCACAGTTGGTGTTTGATTGATATTTCACAAATCGATGGGAGTTATACATCGTAGAGAACGATAGAGTTGAATATACCAAGTGATATTGGTGATAAAGCCGAATAAGATTAGTGTCAGTATTGTATCCAATTTTCGATCCAAAACTTTTTGTAAGGTTTCGTAGAATTACCGACTAATCACATTAGTAATCGAGTGTGGTCTACTGACTTTTATTTCCTTGAAACAATATAGCGTATGGTGTATTAAAACTGTACGATCAGATAGCAAGCTATTCTATGATTCTAGTTTCCGAAATCCAAACCACTGGAATGTTTCCAATACCAATGCTCATGCCCAATTGGGTCGATTACTACCAATTGGTGTATTTGAATACCGGCAATGGATTGTATTTGATGCGTCTTTTCCTATCTTAAATCAATAGAGCAACGCTCGATGGGTTTGTTTTTCCAAAGCAAACATTTGCGGCTAAATCCTAACGGGACGGAACGGCCATGAAGGCTGGGGAATCGGTGTAGGACTTCCTTCTTCGGCAAAACCCGATAGTCCATGAAAGATTCTTCTGGTCCACAAAACCCAACTTTCCAACAAACCGCAACAACAAACGCTTGTCGGTGAAACTGAAGCAACGGGAGACGTGCGAGTGGTTGGGAGTTTTAGGCATATTTTGCGTGACCTATGGTATGGCCTACTCCTGTGAGGTTTTCGTTGGGCAAACAGTAACTCACACACTCCTCCTTCCATTGACCTCCCGAGGGCAAATGTATGGTTCATATCGAACCCTGAGTTCATTCACCATTTTCTTGTGTGGTTCTTTTCTTGCCAAGATAAACTATGGAAAGTTTTGGTTTGTGCGGGAGAAAAGTGTCGATGTTTGACCGTCTTACTGCTCATCCGTACGATGATGAGGGATCCGGCAACCCAACCCGAAAGGGACGCACCATACCCTGGGCGGGAGTAAAACGATGAAGTCCAGACAATACCGATGAAAACTCACTTAAAAATGTTCGGTTTTTGTTTTCTAATCCAAGGCAGCAGGAAGGTCGATATGGTCGACAAAAGCTAAGGGAAAGAACTTTGGGGAAGAAGAATCTTTCGCTTTCCTTTTTTTCTCCAGCTTCCCGTCCGTGTTCTGGACCTCGTTAGCAAAAGAAAGAAGTAGAAGAAACCCCTCCCGGGTAGACCTGCTGTTTCTAAGTCTTCGAGCTACTGCCACCCGCAGAAAGATTCCTGCACTGTGTGCTGTTGAAAGATAATTTATATGATGAAGGTCTACAGCGCACGATTGGGTTCTAGCAGCGGGAAGCCATGATGTCCGGAAAATCTTTACCCCCGTTTAGAGCAACGGAAGGCCGATGCGGCGGTTGGGACCGGGGCTAACCGCCTTTTCAGTTTCGATTTCGGTGGTGTGCTTATGGCAGCACAGTTCATGGTGACGGGACAACCCGATCATGAACTCGGGTTCTCGGGGTTTTTTGGGATAAATGAGGTATATAACTGGAACGGTGCAGTATGTCGGTGCCTTCGATATTGGCGAGCTGTCAGGTTTAATCAACTGCAGCAGGTTGATGATGAAGGCTATAGTTGTCGATGGTTTGCGGGACATGCTTCTAACTGCTTCATCTCGGAATATTGGCTAGGCACATTGGCTAGTGGTTGTGGATTAAATACACATCTGGGAAAAGCTTATGATAGAATCCAGGAACAAAACTGCTTCTTGGAGAAAAATATTATAAAAACTCTTCGAAAAAATATTGTAGGATACAATATGATTGGCTATTGTCTAAATAATGGATTATTTCCTGAAAATATATTTGTATTACAATAGCGAAAGATTCGGCTGTTGTATGGCAACGAAATCGGAATTCATGGTACCGGGTAATGATTCTCATCCGGAACTTTCATCCGTAGCTAGGACTCGTTTTTGGTTACGTGGTATGGATTTTGGGCAGCATTATTTAGCAGGTTTTCAGGATTACAAGTAGTTTAACCAACAAAAAGAAGGGCATTGAAATGCTTTAATTGCAAACGATGAATAGAGAACATTAATACTTGAACATATTCTTAAAGCTGTATCAAGCCTTTATAATTCTGTCCTTTTTTTAAACGATTTATCATTTCTTTGTCATTTCTCGTACCTAATTTTTTGATGTTAGCTAACGATCTTAGAGAATGTATGCGGATATGACTACTACTCACGCAGTTGATCATTAACGATTTATTGGCTCGTTCATTTAACAGTGTGATCTTAAAAGTCTACATATTTGCGTCGAAAAATGCACTTATAATTCGTTTTCCCTAACAATATCTCATAAACTCTTTCGTTTTGATAAAAATAATTTAAAAACAGCGAGGAATAACGAAACAGGCAACTATATTCTATGGACGTGTAGGCGTGTATAATTGAAACTTCACGATCGATTTTGTTGTAAATTTTGTAAAAGTCAGTAAAATGTTACACTGGAACACTGCACCATCGCTCGTAGGACATATTAAGTTACCAATTCCTATACCAGCTGCTAGATAAAGGACACTTCTCGTTGAAGTTCATCGCAGAACGTCATATGAACAGAACGATCCGGTAAATGAATTTACTCTCATTTTCAAGCAATTGTCTACGTTTATCGGTTCTAACTTTTCGTTATCCTATTTAAGAGTAAAGATTAATTATGTGTTATCGTAAATCAATCTTTTGGTGTTGCTTCAAACAATGCTTATTAGGCACGATTCAATTATAAGCCATTTTTGGTAACCAACATTGATTGGATCATACGGTTTGCTCACCGAACTATTCGGAAAATATTAATTACAACATTTTAGAATAGTTTGAAGGTTGATATAAACAACCTGTTAACAAAAGGGGTTCTAAATAATAAGAACGAAAAATCGCTCATTTCCTCAAAATCCTGGCATTAAATTCTATTCACTAAGTTTTGCTGAATTTGGACATTTTATAACATATCTGCACCAGAACTGTTTATAATCTAAGCATCCTTTGATGGTAGTTGACAGAAAGTTGAGTATAATAGAATCAATAATACCAAAGAGTTTTCAAATTTTTTTTTATTTTGAGTTCACTATAATAAGAGTAGCGCTAATGTATAAAGCAAAAGTCCGTCCACTAATCACATTCTCTAAGCAAACGCAAACAAAAAGCGTAAACTTTCCTTTACCCACGAGACCTTGAACAACCTTGCCAAACTCGCTCAACTGCCCGCACCCGTCAATCCTCTTAAAAACTTGTTCACGTTGTACACGGTGTACACAGCGATGTGCAACAACCCTACGCCCTAATCAAATTTGCCGTCAAAAGCCGCGAGAAACAAAAGAACATTTTTCGCATTTCGTCCCATACAACGACATACGTGAGACGCGAGCGCACCCGGCATGAGTTCTGGTGCCTCCGAGCGTGCGTGAACCTACCAGCCCGCTCGAAATCTCCCTCCCCCTCAAACCACCAAGTACCGGGCACCATCTCACACAGATGATACTTTATGTCGTGATTAGGGCAAGGTAATGAATAAAATAGAAGCAGATTTGAGCGTCCGGAACGGGAACACGCCCTGTTTTTCCGTTTTTTATTCCCCTGCCGAAGCACACGCCCGCATGAGGATGATGATGCAGTACGAAACCAGCCCATCGTCGTGTCGTGTATACACCGGGATGGATGAAATTCTCCGAAACGCAAAGTGACACTCGTATTTTCTTGTAAGCATCCCAATTTGTTATGTTTGAAGTTGGAGATAAGCTTCGCATGATTAAATAACTGCAAAATAACAAACATGGTTGTGCGATGAAGGATGTGGCTGTGGGAGGGAAGGGAGAGGAAAGGCGGAAGAAGACTCCGTGCTGGTGTCCCAGTGTCATGACCATATTCCATTTGCTGGTTGAACGTGTGGGTATGCACAGTTTTATTCCGATGTTGTTGTTTGCTTTAGATTATTTCAGATCATACTTGTTTCTTGAACATTCGTTACGTAAATTTGACGGTCCAATTAATGAAAATTCTAGGAAAATTTACGCCAAAAAAAATAGAAGTTCTTTGTGTAACCTTTGAAAAGGAATGGAAGTTATTGGACTACATGCAGTATTAAAAATATTATTTATACGCAATTTTTTATAGACTAATTATTATTTCTGCCTTATGATCTTCTGTGTTATGAAGAAAAGAACTTCACAATTATAAAGTTAAGCCGTCAATTGAACATTGAAAACATACACAATCACGTCTGGTATAAGTTCAGCCCTGCGTTGATCGTACTGGATGAAAAAACGAAGATTCTCTCGTTATGTTGGAGTGTGTGAGGCTCTATCCTTAAATCTATAAGTCGATGTCTCGAAATAAACTTCCTACCAATGTTACGTTTTGTTGGCCTTCATTTTGATGCTATAAACACCGATATGAAAGCCACGTTCGATAGTGTGTATCATGTTATAATGCTCGCCTAGCTTGACAAGCCAGGATAGCCTGAACACCTTCAAACATGGTTGCGGTTAGACCTGAACGAAGGATCTTACTCGGCGAAGCTGGGTCCACATGTGGCGAGATCTTTCTGAGCATCGCTCGGTGTGTCTCTGGGCAGCACTCACTGGTCCTTATAGTTTATGCTGTACATCAATGACTTGGCCACGGTTCTACCTGATGTTGACTTCTTCCTATTTACAGACGAAGTTATAATCAAATCTGCTTACAGAACAGATTCCTAGTGGCTTTATTCTTTAAATTAAACTTTATTTAATTAGATTTTTTGAACTTGACGAACAGGATCTCTTTATTTTAGAAAAGAATTTGGCGTCATATTACTTTAGCTTTACATGCTATGAACGATTTTAAAGAATTTTTTTGAACAAATGATTCCAAAAAATAATTTTCAAATAGTTTTCTTGTACACTTTCAGCTACAACTAGTAGAGAATTTTTCCTTTACTGCTGTATTATGTGCGTTTATTTTGTTATGGTAGGATCATAAGCAAATGTAGCCGTTCGGTAGCAGCAAAAAATCCCCTATCTATGGCCGTTGTGTACTGCTATCCCACCAACCTGTGTGTGGTTAAATGGACGTTACCTTTAACCAGAAAAAAGCTCTCGTTACAGTATTAACCAACCAGGAACGATGCTTTCTTCCTCATATTTTTATGCTTTTCCCGAAAGCCATCAGTTCCGCTCCACCTCACCCAACTCTCGCCCGATGTCATTATGCTTGAACTCAGGCGAGTGAACGGTTTTTTTCAGGTGTTGTGTCGAAAGTCTTCTGTGTTAGGTTGTGAGCGCCGCTTTCCTTTACTTTCACGGCAGCCCGAAAAATCGTTCATTCAGCAACAATTTCCCGGTACCCTTATGTCGTTTTCGATCGAACGAGCATCTCTTAGCTCATCAAATGATGTTCCATTGTGCGGTGGCATAATGTCGTTTTTGGGCACACCAACGCACTCTAGGTGCTCGTGTTTTTTTCGGGATTCTAACACACACATAACAGCTCAGGTGACTATTTGGCTTTTCGGGACGGCTACGGCCCAACTCACCTAAAGACTTGCTGATATTTTTATCCTCTCCCATTACTCTTCATTCTAATCACCTTTCGATTGGGGAAAAAACACCTTTTATCGTATGTAGCGAAGGGATGGTTAGATTTTTGCCCTTGCCGCTTGGATGTGTTCCCACGAGGCTGGTATACGGTGAATGGAAGGATGATGTGGTGTTGTTACAGACGATGGAGGGAGGAAAAAAAGTACCGATCGTTATGATGAATGGCGTCACAAGGGTGGCATACATACGTACATATTTACGTTCCAACGTTTGTGGGTTCCAGAAAACAGGATGATTTTTCCTTTTCGTTGTCGAACGACAACTATGTCAAGAAACGTTCACACTAACGGTCGTCGGTTTTTTTTTCATACTTTGGACAGAGTGTAACGAACTCAAATTTCATTTCATGCATATTTTGTGGCTCATATGAAGGTAAATGGAATTGTTGGAAGCGGTAAAAAATGAAGAGTCTCCTGAGCTTTTCTTGTTCGAGTACTAATGAGCAGATTCTTGTAGGAAAAGCTTCTTTAGGATAATGTTTAAGAAAGTCTTAATGATTTGTTTTTATAGCACTCTGATACAAAATGATTTTAATACACGTGATGCTCTATACGTTGCTATTCAAATTGTAGTACAAGTGCCATATTTGTTTTGTTTTCTAGAAATAAAATTGGCGGCCCGGTGGTGTATTTGATACCGGACAGGACTGACTTATATTTTGCATTTGTTTTAGAATGTCAATAGTATAATTTTTGAAATCAACACTTTATAAACAACGTTTTTATAACTATTTATAAAGAAGAACAAAATTGATGAAATCATTAGACAAACTAGCGCAAAACAAAAGGGACTTCCCTCGATGAAGAAATGGTGTAGTGGTACGTCCTTTTCTTTGGATTTGGGATGGGAATGGAGACAGAAAGATGGTACGTACCTCTTGGTTGTGGTAGTGGACCAGTACCGGGAAGGACACAATAGAGGCCGTTGAACGATGCCGAACTGGCCGACTATTGAGAAGGAGTGGTACGGGCTGTTGATCAAGCCGAAAAAGCCACGTCCTGGGAATGGAAGGGAATGTCGTGGTCTGTTGGACAATGCCGAACTGGCTGCTAACAGAAGGGAAGGTAAAAGAGGAAGGTATAGGATGTACAAGAAAGCAATGGTAACAAATGAAACACACCGAAGAAGAACACACCAAGGACATCAAATCGATTCTCTAGCTAAGTGGTTTAATAAGGCTGAAATGAATCTTGCTTTAACTTGCTACTCTTCTCAAAACTTTTATTCCCTTTACTGGGTTCACCCAAGGGTACAGGATATTACATTACATGTATCATTCGCGATGTATAGCTATTAGGAACCATTCTAGTTTGGCTCTAATCCGAGACACTAATTCTAGTGTCTGCTTATTGCTTATCTTTAGGCGTATTAGCAAGAAGGTTATCCTTGACACATATTCAAATCGCATACCCTCTGGAACAAGTGGTTTAAAAATGTATTAAAAGTACATAGTACATTAGCATAAAAGGTCATCGTTTTGATAAAAAAAAAACAAATTGAATGTTGCATGTGAAATTACCCCACAAATAAGTTTAGTTTTCACTGTAATGACTTCAAAACAGTAGTGAAATATTAGTGTTGATTTTTGACATTTGATTTACTTGTGATTTGAGAGCGGTTTTTTGGAAAGGTTTGTTGTGCAGAATAAGCAAGATTAAATTCTTTTTGGGCGTAATTCAAATCTATTTACTTTAAAGACAATGCAAGTTTTTGGTATTTTCCTTTTATTATTCTTATGTTTGCATTGGCTTAGATACGATCGCAGTCTCTATCCACATTCTGCCAAAAAAGGTAACAAAAAATGGTTTAATTTCTTAGAAATATGATTTCAAATTTGTGAAACGACCATAACTCATGTATTCTAAATCTATTTCAATGATTAAACAACTAAAATGATACCTATATGAACTTAAACTGTATAGAGTATTCTTATTTTTTGCTGAAAAGCTGTTCAAACCTGCTGAAAACTGATACAATAACCATCAATTCGCATAAAATGTAAAACATGGATAAAAAAATCTACATGTGAAACATGATTTTTTATTGATTAAATGAAATAATCAATTAGTTTTAAACATCAAAAACTAAATTTTATGCTAAGAGCATTAGAATATATGGTTTATTTCAGAATTGGAGAATTAGAATTATTGCGTTGTTAACGTCTACAATAGCACTTGCATTGAAATAAGTTGATTCCAAAGGTTCTTTACCTTTATGGCGAATTTCAGTTTGCATTGCTTTAATATCTACAGTCCGAGATCTCGCATTCAAATGCTTTTTAAATAACATTCATAGCTACACTCGTTCAGCTTTACAAATATTCAATAGCTAAGTAAAATATCGATTCCGATGTCACGAACCAAAAACAAAAAAACTGACATTCTCTTACCTATGCGAAGCTTCGTTCGCTTATTAAACAAATTATGCTGTAAACACGTGCTTCCAAACGGACACGTGTGCATCACCGGTCGAAGTATGTCTCGTGAAATGAATCCTCCAATGTAAAACCAGTACCAACGCAAAATGAATTCCATTGCTGGTCGGAAAGCTTCAGGCCACAACACAGCGCAATAACATTCGCTTTCGCCTATCAAATGACGTTTCGCTCCGAGGCCTAAAGCACCATCGTACAGCAAACCTCAGGAACGAAAGAAAAACTTTCTTTTGCTGCTGTCGTTGTTGCGTTGTGCGTCATACTCGGAGAATGGCGCAGGTGTAATAAATTGGACCGCAAAGTAGGGAAATAAGTGGAATTTTAATTTAGTTCTCCCTGACGGGCATGGGACGTGAGTGTTCTACGGCGAAGTATCTTACGTCTGTCCTACAATCACTCCGCTGCTTCCTTGAATCGTGACGAATTTTCTTATTATCATGATACTAAGCTTTTCATTTCCCACTGCCTCTGTCTTTTTTTCCTGCCCGGGAGTGTGATTCGGGATCCGTTACACTGCCAGGGCGCCCAAACTGCAAGAAGGAACAAAATTTTGATTGATGTCGTGCTTGACATGTTTTTTTTCTCGGTTTCCTTATTTTCCTATTGCTTTGTTTTGCTTTGTTGTTGCCGCGTACCCAAAATGCCGTAGCAGTTTTTTCATCGTTTTCCACTCCATGTTAGCGAAAGAAAAACCGGCCCTAGTCCTTGGTGCGAGCGAATCAGTCAAGCTCGGCAACGGAAATCAAGCACACCGCACACCGTGCAGCGACGCATAGCAAAGGAATTTTGGAAATTCGTTACCATTGGGAAGATTTTTTTTTTCTCAACTTGCTTTCCCAGCCAACCGTTGTCCCGTTCCCGGGCTATTACGTCCCACACGGTTTCAACCCACCTTCCGGGTTTTCTAGAAAGAATCTTACAAAACATCACCAGGGACGGTTTGGTCGCCGTAATGAGAATTAACTTGTTTTTCGTGCGAGTGCACGAATGTAATATAATTTCACCAACGTTACGGGATGTTTTTCCGAAACCGATTTCCAACGAACCGGTTGCACAACAGTTTAGATCTTGCCTGATGAGACGAACCCGGTTTCCCACGCATCGCTCACACAAACACTTTTGCCCGGGCGCAAACGATGACAGTCTTTGCGGTCGTCACCCTCGGAAAAGCACCGACACAAAGCTGGGATGTGTTTTTCTCGGGGGGAGAGTATGAGGTTCAGAAAAATATAAAATAAAAATATCACATCCATCGCGGTCGGAGAATCTTCAGCGTGGTTCAACCAGCCATCTACCGAAACCTCAATTAAGCACGGTGACTGGCATGTGTCGGTCCTGGTTGTTCGGCGAATCGGGCTTATGCAAAAATCAACCTCCAATTACCACGCCATCTCACAATTCGGCTTGCCAGTCAAACGCTAAGAATTCGACCGTATTATCCTGACTGCGGTACGGTTGGCTGAAGTCGAATACAATTATGGGTGCGTTGTTTCGTTTTTGGCTTCTTATTTTGTTTAGAGTTTAGAGACGTTGGCGCTAAAAATATGGTGCAGGGTAGTGCTGGAATGTCTAGTCGGGCGACTTGCTTGAACGGAATTTGCTTCCTGTTTTCTTGGGAGCACGGAGCGCAGACAACCAATTACTGTATGAGAATGTGAAGTATTGCATGATCATGCTCGTTGTTGGTAGGACGATTTGGTAAAAAATGGAAAAGTGTGTAGGTTTTTTAATAAAATATTCTATTCGCAGAAATGTTAGAAGTCGTTTGAAATGTGTAGCTTTAAGCCATTTACCTTTCCCAAGAATTATTATACCTAGGATGGTCCTCCTGGCTTCTAAATGATTTCCTACTAACGGAACTTCCAGACTTCGCTGGTAAAGGTTATGATTATTCATATCTGCTTCTTAAAACCAAGCTACAGCCTAGTTTGCGAAAATGAAATTGAGATACGTAGAAGGGCGATGAACAAAGTGTTACATTGCATATCTGATACATTTTCAGTTCATTCCACGAACGCGGATGATACGATTAGTGAAAAAGTATCAATCTGGGATAAGATTTCAGCGGTATGAAATAATGAATGCAATTTTTATGAATATAAGAGATAACATTTGAATTTAATGTTTTTTTTTACAGTAGCAGTTTGATACAAAGGAAAAAACTAATCTAAACTTAGTCGATATTTAGGCGCCATGAATAACTAAATAGCGCCCCCCATAGTGAGGACTGACTATCCAACTATGCGGTAACAATAAGTCTAGTAAGCCAGAAATGGCAAGCATGACCAAGAGGTCGTTAGGCCAAGAAAGAAGAAGAATAACTAAAGTATTATCTTTTGTAGACCTACTTCAACATAAACTGTGCTGTTCTTTGAAGCTTGATCGTTACTTAGCGAATGGTAGGAACTTTCGGATATATAAAAGCAAGCAAATTGTTCCGTCCTAACGGTACAGTTGAATTTCCCAACCGATCCCAACCGCAAAAACCGATCTCAACCGTTAACCGATTTCCACTGTTCCAAAAAGAATGAATCCGTTCCGTTTCCCATCCCTAAGAAAAGATGACGCAATAAAGACGCGTCATATGAGAGAGAGTGATTGTCCATAAAAATGTGAACACGTGTGTGACCAAACCAAAACCGAAATACAGTCCACATGAACCGTAGAATTTGTGTTTGAGCTCTTAATCCAAGTTCAAACACAAATAATAGGAAAACAAATTTTGCTCTACAGATCCTTAAGAAACGCTAACAATTCTGTCCGGTTATCGTCTCGTTTTGTTCTCTACTGTCTCGACACGAGCGCGGAAGCTGTACGCACTTTATTCTCTCGTACTTATATTTCTTATCACTTTCTCTCTCTCTTTCTTTCTCTCATCTCGTTCGTTCTACGTCGGGCGCTTCAACAGTAGCACTGCTATTACCCGCCTTCCCGCCGCATCGGCAGTAATGCTTGTTATCGTAAACAAAGCTATAGCTTTATAAACTCATTATCAGCAGAGAGTACTTGATCTGCTCCAGTGGCACAATTGGCTAGCGCGCGGTACTTATAAGTCAGTAATCGTCTATGAGCGATGCCGTGGTTGTGAGTTCGAACCTCACCTGGAGCAGCTCGCACGGGCGTGTGAATTCGTCGCCGTTCGCGAGGAACTTTTTTTTTTGCCGGCAAGTCCGACTCCCACCTCCCCGCGGTGCTGGCTGGGATGCGGAAGTGGTTTAGTCCACCTCCTCTGTATGCTAACGGGGGAGGCAAGATGGCGGAATGAGATGTTGCTGTTGGAGAATCCGAACGCCCTTACAGTTGCAATTCGTCTTTGTTACGACGAAAGAGTTATCCATTAGCTAAGAGGGTGCTGGGTTCGGGTTATAACAAAGGGAGCGGTGTCCCCTATTTGATTGAACTGTACGTCAGCAAACACGCGGTCGAAGTGTAGAAGAGTCCAAATCGAACCTCGAGTTGGGAGTACCTGAAAGTGACATCGTTCATACTTGCTAGTGGAGAGGCCTGTTGACCATTATGCAAGACAGTATTCAGTTTATGATATTTGTTTGAACAGGCGGATGCCAAAGCAACTGTAACTACATTCAGAAGCTACAGCAATTCGACCAACAATGTTACATTCAACCTGAATATGGGGAGGTTGTGCACAGGTGCATATTAAAATATTTCTAATTTTTCAAAATAAATTCCTCAAACGAATATTAAAACCAAAACCATTGTTAAATCCCTCCATTGCAAAGCACTCGAGATTTACATTCAATTACGGAAGTACAGACAGTTCATGATTTTGTTCGGATTCTATAATTCTCCTTTCGCCATTGTGTCGCATTTGCACATAGTAAGCGGATAGCATAGGAATAAGCTTTAGGTTATAAGATAGTGTAAAGGTTAACAACAATTTTGGGTTCTTTACAATTTTTCCCTTGGAAACTCCAACCTCGTGTTATAAATAACCCAAATATTGTAACGCACTGAAAACCCAATTATATTGTATAGAGATAATTTGATCGGAACCAATTGTAAGTCCACAAATAGCGTTACTATAACTGCGAATTAAAACGAATTACTACTACTGCTACTACATTCAGAAGCTTAGATAGATCGTTAAAATACAGCTAAGGTTTGGAGGTATGTTTTGAGTTTGAACTCTTTAATATCTCGGTCTGGCAACTTACCCTTTCAGGGATATTTGATACTTAATACTGACTAAGTTAGTGTATGGACTTGTTGACTTGAAGCGGTAGGCTTTAACATGCTATTTAAGGAACATTATTCATGAAGTGTTTCTATCCGTGCGAATCTTTCAATTATTTCGAACTAATTAAAGAAAAAAAATTTCAATTATGCGATTAAACAATTTAAAGTAATAAAAGTACTAGTTCACTCCTAAGATGAACTATGCTTTCAGACTAACTCAGGGGCTCGATCTATTTTTTGCCAAAAGAATCTTGTGTCTGTAGTGTTAATTTTTTATCAATACTGTAAGGTTGACTGAACAATTGAAGGTGAACATGAAACTTAAACGCCAGACGTCTTTATCCAAGACTCATCGAGGTGCAGATGTGTGTTCTCTAGATTTTATTTAGAATCATCTTTACCTGTGAAGTTAGTGAGCTGCGTACAAGGTTATAAATAAAATGAATTAATTTAAGGAAAATACGGCACCCAGTCGTCATGCTGGAATTTAAATAAATAAATTATTTAATTTAAAGGGATATCAATACAGAATTAGCTTTCTCTACAGTTAAATAAATGAAACCATATGCAAGATTTCGACAAATTGCTTTAGTTTCGCATTGTAACGTGCGTTCGAGAGCTCCAACTTGCTATGAAACAGTGTCGTAAACTGGAAAGGTTCGGATAGCGCTTGATGACGATGACACAACTCGCGGTACTAGAACGGGGTCAATCGGCGCGCTTACGTAGAAATGCAGACTTGCATATCAGCGATTTCTAAAGTGGAGTGAGGAACGATTTTCGGGTGAACGGAACGGAGTGTTGAGAACTGTATCGAGTTTACAGTTGCAATGAAAGTCGAGACATGAATGATTGATTCACTGATGTCTGAATCTCGAGTTGCATCGGCAACACACTTCGTTACAAGCTGTAACTCGGTACTGTCTACCTTTCCTTCTCAAACGGATTTATTTATATCACTTTCTTTGCTGTCCAGCCAACCTGTGTTTGGTAGATGTGTGGCTGTTGGTTTCTTCTGGGTTTGAGATATTTTATGTTTACAATGTGTGTATTTTCTTACTTTAAGTTTTTGTGTTCATCTCTTCCGTTTGGCCTTGGTGTCAACAATAAATGTTATGCTATGCCTTTTCTATCTTGGTGCTGTATTAATGCATGCGTATGGGGTTTTTGGTTAAGCTTGTTTATGACCTAATTATTGCTACTTCTGTGTGTGGTTCGAGACTTTTGCCACAATCGCCTGACAGGTATGCAATGTATCAGCATATTGTTAGCAGATATGCTACAACAGCAATCGAGCTGAATACCTTTAATGGCTAGCACAATACTGACTCTACACAGCATCAGTATTTTGTAGCTAAATGGTACACCTGTACATAACCTCATGAAAAAATCTAACAGGTTTAAATCAAACTATCTCGATGATATGTTGATATCGTGTCCTCTGATTTGTATTGAAATAAAAAATACAGCATGGAGCATGGATTTGAAAGGACACTAGGGCCGGTTTTTAAGAGCAAATAGTTTTAAACGTCCTTACACAAGCATCTGTCTCGTTGGGTTTGAAAATAATCCGCCACTCTTTATGTATGACTCTTTATTATGGGGAAAGGACCAGATCTGATTCTCTTGCATTCAGATTTCCACATCGAAAATTGAAATGATTTTATTAACAGTTTTTCCTGGAGTTAAATTATGATTCAGGATCTTACAGACACACACAAAATTCTAAACTAACCCTTAAATATATCGAAATTTAGTCAAAATATTCCTTCAAAAAGAATACACAAAAACCGAAAGTTTCTGTCAGTTCGCATTAGCTTAATATCCGACACAATGCAACGACATTGTAATCCAGTTTCAATTCAACACCATCATCTGTACCCTGGTGGCTCAAAAATTCACAAAAAGAAAGGATCACAGTTCGCAAGGCTTACACGGGTACGCTTTGACACCACATCAAACGGTCAACTTGTCGAAAGCCGCGCACCGCAGAGAAGTTTAGCTTTCCGTAAACCGCCCGAACGGGACTAGCATCCACACCCATCCGCACCCAATAGCCGTCCCGGCAAAAACCCATCCGTCAGCTGGTCGGATCTACCTTTACCAAACACACGCCAACTGTCCGGGGCTGCGTGCGTTTGCAGCATTTTGCACCATTTTGTGTTCGCGCGGCTGCGGCACATTGCGGTCGACCTTTTTCCGATACCGCCCCTTTTGTCAACCCGTATGCCGTAGAGCTGATGGCGCCGGTAGCTGATGCGCTAATCCGTTGTTTGCCTTAGTGAAGGGAGTCTCCGCTGTTGTGGGCGGAAAGGTCGTTTTCGGTACGGTGGACGGTCTTAGTTTCCTAAATTTAGCGCCGCTGTGAGCCAAAGACTGCGCCACTGCATTGTTTATCACGTCCTCGGTGTGAGTGTGTGAGGGACAGCGGGTGCGAGGTGTCGTTGGTTCCCGCGTTTTTCAGAAAAAGCTACTACTCCGAAACGGATTACAGCGTGCAACTTTGAAATTTCTGTACGCGGTAAGTCGGTAAACGGTGGCAACAAATAAATAAAAACAGCTCGCCAACGACGCGATACCGAATGCGACAGGATTTTGGTACGCAACCGAACGGTTAGCTGATCCTTCCGCAAGTGTGACACTTTCTCTACCTGATGCTGTAGGATTTATTTTGCTTTGTTTTATGGGTGTGTGTATGTGTGTGTTTGTACGAGGCTAAAGACTCGCATCGCATTGATGAGAATCCTTCCGGTAGCGTGTAAGGTTATGGTGTACAGCAAAAGCGGTATGGTTTTACCAAGTTAAAAGACCTGCACAGAGTTTAAAAACGAGGGATAAAAATCCCAGGCAATTCCATTGTCATCAGGATTAGGAACGAGCTTCATGAAGAATTGCTTGCTTATGTGAAAACAAAAGCTCGAACGTTGGTAGGAAGAAAAAAAAGTGCAATCGACGTTATTTCATGGGTAAAGGTGAGCTCGATCGTTATGTGGAACTGCTGACAAAGGTTGCTTGTGATTGGTTTTTACTTTGTTTTTATCAGTTTTTTTTCAATGCAAATAAATACTAAAATTTATAACAATAAACAATCAAATCTATAATTGTTCAAAGAATGCTTTTCCCGGACACACAAAAACTCAGACAACTAACTTCTATTTAATAACATAGCTTAGCGACTCTGAACTAAAGAGTGGTTGCCCTGCTATCTGAGTTCTAATTGCCGCATTAATTGTTCGTGAAAAGTTATGCTTTCCATCGGTTGCAAGGCATATGCAATTGGTGGTGTATATGAGCTATAGAGAGAGAGAGAGAGAACATTGACCGAGCAAACTACACCAAGCATCATGAGACAGATATAAACAGGAGAGTAACGACTATGGCTATGGTTGGGTTGATATTTGATTTATTAGCTGGTATTTTTCGTACACTTTTTCTTACAACATTGCTACATACATAAAATTTATGTACAAAAAGCCAAAAATGGAAAGGCAAACGTTCTTGGTCTAAATGTAGTACTAAATAACATGAAGAAATTATTTTTCCTAATATTATTGTTTGTATAGCATACAAACGAATCAAATTGGTTGAATTTGGCTAAAAATTAATTCAATATCTAATTAATCGCCAGGAGTGAAGGAAATTCATGGAGACGCCAGGTGTTTCAAGAACACGATGGAATATGGCTTCAGCAGTTGTTTCTCGGGATAATTTCTCTGCTACGAACTTTCTTAAACCAAAGATTTTAAGCATTGATCGGGTTTAATCGTGATAGTTGTAATAATTAAACAAAAACACTTTGTAAAACGTTATAAATGAAGGCAAACATTTTACATATTTAATGCATTTCACTATGATAACATTTCTACTTACTTCAGATCATTCAACATGCGTTCGATTATGGTTTATCAATTTCCGTATTAAGTTTACAGGATTACTTTAAGGATCATTATTTTACTTTCATCCCAAAACTTACCAAATAATTTCTTTGAATAACTGAAATGAAGAGGTATTTCAAATATCAGCCCTTCTTCTCTGGCTCTGTTCCTTTCTGAAGGACCGGTCATACAGGGTAAGGGTCGATGGGGCTCTGTCGGACCCTTTCATTAGCAAATCTGGGGTTCCTCAGGGTAGTGTCTTGAGTCCTTTACTGTTTTCTCTTTTCATCGCCGACTGCATCCAATCGCTTCCCCCTAACGGTTGCCTGCTGTACGCCGACGATGTCAAGTTTTATCTTCCTGTGTCTTCGTCCCACGACTCCCACTCCCTCCAATCCTACGTCGATGCTTTTGCTGGCTGGTGCATATCCAACGGGCTCGTTCTTTGTGTTTCGAAGTGTTGTGTAGTCTCGTTTGGTCGCTCATCTTCAAAATATTTACATCAGTATCGGCTCTATGGCTCAATACTTCCGCGAGTTTCCTTGGTCAAGGACCTTGGGGTGTGGCTGGACGACAAATTGTCCTTCGAGCCGCATCTTAACTCGGTCCTTGAGCGGGCTAGCAAGGTGTTGGGTCTTATCACTCGTATGGCCTCGGAGATTCGTGACCCGTTATGCCTGAGAGCGCTGTATTGTTGCTGGGTGCGTCCTATCCTGGACTACGCCAGTGTCGTATGGTCGCCCGCTGGTGTCACCGCTATGAATAGGTTGGAGAGGGTGCAGAAGAAGTTCACGCGAATAGCCGCTAGGCGTTTACTGAAAGACCCCAGCACATCCTTACCTTCTTATTCGGAGCGGTGCCAAATGCTGGGTTTGGTTAAACTCGAGGATCGTCATGGTCATGCCCGCACGTTATTTATTGCCAACATCCTTCTTTCCAACATTGACTCCCCCGCCCTTCTGGCAGCTATCCCTTTATATGTCCCTTCCCATCGCCTTCGCGTACGTCCTCCTTTGCTTATCCCTATTCGTCGTACGCGGTTTTCCCAGAGCGATCCATGGATGCGCGCGTTACTAGCATACAATTCGGTTGGTGATCTGTTTGATCACAATATTTCTATTAATTGTTTCCGCTCCCGTCTTTTGTCTTCTTCATCCTAAAATCTATTTATTCCTCCCTTCACCATTTATCTCTGTCTGCTCCTTATGTTCCGTTTTTTTATGTTTTGTATGTTTAGTTGTAAGATAAACTGACTTTGTAAAGCCCTTGAGGCAAACAATTTGAATAAAGAATAATAATAATAATAATAATAATAATAATAATAATAATAATAATCACTGTTAAGGGATTAATTGAGACGCCTGCTATTTCATGCAAAAAAAGGTAATTATAGCATTGGTGTTAATCGATCCTTTCTTTACTTCTCAAAACTTTGATGACGATAATTGAAACCTTTCTCATAATAAGATCAACAAAATGCAAATCAGCCCTTATTTTTACTGTGAAAATATTTCCAGTTAATTCTAATAACTCGGCAGGCGCTCGATTGCGCTTAATCGATTTCTGTGACTAGAGTCAAAGGAAATTTTTTGAAGCAATATTGATGTTTTCAGCAACAAAACTGTTCAATAAAATGTCAATTTAAATAATTTAATTTAAAAATGGATTGCAACTCAGATTCTAATGGAGACGCCTCGTACTTTATTAACAGGAAGAGTTGATTTTACAGTACCGGTACTCGAATCAATTTAATTTTATTGAAATATGTTAAAATACTTAATAACATTCGAGACCAGTGCAACAAAAATCAAAATGGTAAAATTTCATACCTCGACTTCAAATAATTCGACAAACGTTCGATTGTGGTTTATCGATTCTCGTGTCACAGGTCACCGACACAAGATTTACTGCGCACAGTTTGCAAATTTTCAGCCTGCACTGCTCCCAAACTTACATCAAACGGATTCCCCACCCACAAAAGGTACGCCGTTACACGAAAGAAATCGGCAATAAAGTAAGTTATCTTGTTTAACGCCACATCCATCAAAAGGCCAACCACCAAATACCTGGTAACAGCTGCCACGAATGCATTCCGCCCAATGGTGCAGATAACGGGAAAGTTCGTCACATTGGCTTACCCCACAAAAAAAAAACATGCCTAACAGTTCCGCGTATTTCGATTTTTGTTCTTCGTGCAACACACTCTAAATCAATTCCCAAAACACCCCGAACGGCGGCTGTAAACCAACCGGCTGGGTTGGGCGGCTTTTGCCTGCGGTGAGCAATAAGTAGCCCTACTAAACGGTCAATAAATCTTCGCAAGTAAGTTTTTGAAATTTTCGATACCATCTCAGAGCTGCTGCGTTGGGTGCCCCGTTCGGATGCTGGTTGGCCATAAATTTGCACCCGTTGTGGGTCGACCCAGCCGTGTGGGTGCAGCACACTTGGTAAATCAGAAACAGTACGCGGCTCGCTGTGCTGCGGGAATCCCACTCCAACGCGTGACCCTTGCTGATTCGGCGCGTGTCACGATTGCGTGTGGCCGGGAAAGAATGATGAAAGTCAAAAGGCATCACGCAGCGTAGTAGAGCGGACCGAGATGCAAGATACCCGAGGCGCCGGGTGCTTGAGCCTGGGTTCGGGCTGATCGATTGCTATCGACATAAATTATGTGCCGTACATGGTTAAGCTTTGGAGAATGCGTGATGAATTGGGTGATTCGCGTGGCCGACAAACGTCGCAAACGATGGTTACGGTGGCGAGTAACCACAATGGGAGCGAGGAAACTTTTAACATGGGGATGGGGATGAGAAAATGTCAGACAAGTGTAGGAAACAAAAGAGCAACGATGGAGCAAAACAGCGAAGTTGAATTGATAATTTGATAAACCTTTCGGAGAAAATGGTTTGATGTGGATGCTCAAGCTTATCAGTTCACAGGGAATTTACGTGACAAAAATAAATAAAAATAGTTTAATAACTTGCATAATGTCTTGTTTTCCAGTCCGGATGAAAACGAAGCCAATTAAAAATAATTGGTAAGCGTAGTTGGTAAATTTTCTCTAAACCAAATGCCTGAAAAAATGTTTTTAAAAGAGAGCTTTTCTCGCATCAGTTAAGTTCCGTGATTGTATGGTTCAAAATTTCAGCGTAATATTTTCCATCTCTTTCAAATGCTGTGCTAGAAGCGCAACCACTCAAGCCTTACGCTAACGATTCCACCTAAAAGCACCCACGAGGGGGTGGAAAATAATTTCACGCGAAATTTAAATTTCAATTCGACTTTCACTTTACACCAGATTTTGATCCTGGTTTTTCTACCGTTCCTTGCGTACCAACCGATACCTTCCAAATATGTTAAAATACTTAATAACATTCGAGACAAGTGCAACAAAAATCAAAATGGTAAAATTTCATACCTCGACTTCAAATAATTCGACAAACGTTCGATTGTGGTTTATCGATTCTCGTGTCACAGGTCACAGACGCAAGATTTACTGCGCACAGTTTGCAAATTTTCAGCCTGCACTGCTCCCAAACTTACATCAAACGGATTCCCCACCCACAAAAGGTACGCCGTTACACGAAAGAAATCGGCAATAAAGTAAGTTATCTTGTTTAACGCCACATCCATCAAAAGGCCAACCACCAAATACCTGGTAACAGCTGCCACGAATGCATTCCGCCCAATGGTGCAGATAACGGGAAAGTTCGTCACATTGGCTTACCCCACAAAAAAAAAAACATGCCTAACAGTTCCGCGTATTTCGATTTTTGTTCTTCGTGCAACACACTCTAAATCAATTCCCAAAACACCCCGAACGGCGGCTGTAAACCAACCGGCTGGGTTGGGCGGCTTTTGCCTGCGGTGAGCAATAAGTAGCCCTACTAAACGGTCAATAAATCTTCGCAAGTAAGTTTTTGAAATTTTCGATACCATCTCAGAGCTGCTGCGTTGGGTGCCCCGTTCGGATGCTGGTTGGCCATAAATTTGCACCCGTTGTGGGTCGACCCAGCCGTGTGGGTGCAGCACACTTGGTAAATCAGAAACAGTACGCGGCTCGCTGTGCTGCGGGAATCCCACTCCAACGCGTGACCCTTGCTGATTCGGCGCGTGTCACGATTGCGTGTGGCCGGGAAAGAATGATGAAAGTCAAAAGGCATCACGCAGCGTAGTAGAGCGGACCGAGATGCAAGATACCCGAGGCGCCGGGTGCTTGAGCCTGGGTTCGGGCTGATCGATTGCTATCGACATAAATTATGTGCCGTACATGGTTAAGCTTTGGAGAATGCGTGATGAATTGGGTGATTCGCGTGGCCGACAAACGTCGCAAACGATGGTTACGGTGGCGAGTAACCACAATGGGAGCGAGGAAACTTTTAACATGGGGATGGGGATGAGAAAATGTCAGACAAGTGTAGGAAACAAAAGAGCAACGATGGAGCAAAACAGCGAAGTTGAATTGATAATTTGATAAACCTTTCGGAGAAAATGGTTTGATGTGGATGCTCAAGCTTATCAGTTCACAGGGAATTTACGTGACAAAAATAAATAAAAATAGTTTAATAACTTGCATAATGTCTTGTTTTCCAGTCCGGATGAAAACGAAGCCAATTAAAAATAATTGGTAAGCGTAGTTGGTAAATTTTCTCTAAACCAAATGCCTGAAAAAATGTTTTTAAAAGAGAGCTTTTCTCGCATCAGTTAAGTTCCGTGATTGTATGGTTCAAAATTTCAGCGTAATATTTTCCATCTCTTTCAAATGCTGTGCTAGAAGCGCAACCACTCAAGCCTTACGCTAACGATTCCACCTAAAAGCACCCACGAGGGGGTGGAAAATAATTTCACGCGAAATTTAAATTTCAATTCGACTTTCACTTTACACCAGATTTTGATCCTGGTTTTTCTACCGTTCCTTGCGTACCTTCCCGATGGCGTGACGTACGTTTACTTTTCATCGATTCGCCGATAGCAATTTTCACGTCAACGAAATTTCCTTTCCCATTTTCGTGTTGCCACACTCGCACACGTGCTCACGGATACGTGGAAACGATCGATGATGCCAAAGCGGGCGGCTAAGATCCTCAAAAGATAGAAAACCATCAAACTCAATTCCCCCTCAACCTATGATACGTTCTAGCGTTTGCGAGTTTAGTATGTACGGGGAAGTTGGGGATGTAGGACGCTGTTTTCAAGTTTGACATTCACACAAAAACCTCCTTCAAACTGCCACACATACAGACGCGTAAAGCGGTGTGGAAAAGTCTTAACGGCAAATAAAAATGGCGCTTGTTGAGAGGGCAACGAAACGCATCGCGCTGTAGCATAACGAAACGCTCGGAACCCATCATCAAGGGCGCCCGGCCCAAGGTGTATATAGTCGAACGAGATTCAATCATACTGCAATCAGGCTTGCTCAGGCATTCTGGTGGGACCTACGGAAAACGAGTATACCAATGCTACTGGCAGTGGAAACTGAAGCATGGGCGTACTTCAACGCCAGCGGGTGTGATGAAATCAATTCCGTTGGCAAATTGAAAATAGTGGTAGTAACACACTTAGCACTGAATTGTTTGCTGCTTTTTTATTGTACATTTTATCTGATTTTTGTTATGAAATGTTGGTGGTGTTCTGTTGCTAGTGTTATTATTATTAACACTTCTCTTTACTTTTCTTTGGTTCCATAACTACGCAAGGTCACTGATTTATCTTTGAATTCTTTATTACTTGTGTCTGGATAATCAATCATGCGTGTTGTGCTACAGGGCGGACGGATTTCCGGATCTACCAGAACCAGAACAAGGTATTTGTGGCAACTAAAGTAAAGAATGATTAGTTTGATAGTTAATAGAGCATTAGAGCAATTGGACTTTATTTGCGCTTTAGAGTACCAGCAAGAAAATTTTAGAGTAGAATCAAAAAGATATATTTTAAAAGTAAAAAACAATATAGAAGTATTTTTTAAATTATCGGCCCATACCCATTCACAGGATTGAGATGGCGCTGAGTATAAATATACTCAGAAAGTATGTGAAAAATGCGTATCCATCTATACCGGTGTCACGATCTTTCACCTCATGATAAACGCAGCACCATATTTAGAAACGACATGTTTATTTACGGTGTTTACTCTTGTCTGCCACATTAGGCTCCACAAGAAGAGATTTAAACAAAAATAATTAGCAATATTCAATCCGACTACTTATGTTCTAATTCCATGTCAAAAGACAAAAGCAATTTTCTGCGAAATTTATGAAAGGATAAAACGTAGGTCATTACTATGGCTGCTAGACGATATGTGAAAATCAAAGACAGCAAAACAATCATTAAAACTGCGTGACATAGCAGACTTTGGCTCATTCGCCGCGTAGCTATGTATTGTTGAAACGATCCATGTCAGTAAAATTTGTACTGCTTTGTGGTATATGAAGATTGATTTTCTGACATAGGCGAAGCTGCTAGACGATATGTGAAAATCAAAGACAGCAAAACAATCATTAAAACTGCGTGACATAGCAGACTTTGGCTCATTCGCCGCGTAGCTATGTATTGTTGAAACGATCCATGTCAGTAAAATTTGTACTGCTTTGTGGTATATGAAGATTGATTTTC
>KZ061731.1:298122-330526 GCA_002091835.1 Anopheles maculatus | reverse complement strand
AATGCAAATGTACACCCCCCCCGGAGGTAAGCTGAAAAGACTCTTGTGTGTGTGTGTGCAAAGAATTTCTTAAAATAATTAAACCAGCCCCATCAACGCCCCAGTTTGCGGAGTTTGCTCGGGCAGCTCGAGGAATGCATTCGGAGGAGTTTAATTATGTAAATTTTGGGTCATCCGAATGCATTTGCTTAGGGAAAAGAGGCAATCCGGAAAGGGAAAGACGCATTCCGTAGCTGGAGGTAATGGTGAGGATGGGGGCGGGAATTTGTTCGCAAAAGAGATACAAATGGTTGGGAAAATGGGTTGTACAGTGAGCTATCTTTGAGCGAAGATCTCAAATTAGTTTCAGCCATTACGTTTCCCGGTACCATGGAAACCGCAGCTAAGCTGGTAGCAGGGATCCCCGGTGGAAGATTATCTTCAAAGCAAATATTCATATCATGTACCGTTTCGGTTTCGATAGAGATTTATAAATTCCCCAATTTCAAACCCGGTTCCGTGGCTTAAGTCATTTCCACCAGCATGGGTAGCCATGTTGGAAGCAGGAACAGCAAATGATAAAAAAAATCCCCAAACCTTTCATTTCAACCTCAACAATCTGAGAGCATGGTTCATATTTTCCGCTTCTCTACTTTTGCTTCCATTAGCTTCAGTCCAATTCAACCGTAGCGCGAACCTTGAATGGAAGGATAAGGTGCCATTCACCACGCTCTTCGTCCCTATCATCCCTCTATAATATCCCTCTCCTCTCTCTCCTCCTCTTGTCCCCTTCGCTTGGCCACACAAAACGATGTGCCGAAGCGATAGCATGTCCCGAAACGTGACTTTGCTTTAAAAAGAGATTTTAAATTGATACAGCACGGACCACCGAACGTGGGCGAGAATGAGTAAGTTTGGGGATGGCGAACATCCCCCTCCCCAGCAGAGTATCGCACGAAACCGGACGAATGGGTGAGCACGTGTGCATGTAAGTATGCACGTCCGGTGTCATCCGTCGCTAGTTGGTGGAACGTTTGGGTGCCGGAGCGTTTGCATCTGCATGCTTCATTTCGTGTCCTGGTGAATCGTTGCTGCTCGCTTCTGCTGCTAACGACCTATTTCGAGCTTTGAATATCATTCTTTTTTTACCAAACACACCCACACACAGACACACACACGTCTTCCTCCCACACATATTCTAAAGAAAAGCGTTCTTCATCAGGCGCTCGAAGTGGATAGATTCATCGTCACGTGACGCGGTACGATACGTTATCGATTTCCGTCTCGATAATGGACTGGCTCGGACCGTTTCTCGATGCTCGGAGAATCTGGGTTTTTGCAGTAAAAAAAATGGAACCTATCGAATGACTAATGGACTTCTTCGACGACGGCGCTGCTGTCTGTACAGGCACGGCGTCCAAACGTGTGCGCCCATCCGTACGGTCGTGAGTAACATAAACGAGTGCTTCCGCCACACAAGGCACGGCCCAGCCGGAATCGGGTTTTGCCAAAGGATCGAAACGGAAATATTTCAACCGACGACGAACGTCTCTAAACTCTTTTTCCCCTCGAATTGCGCTTAAGCGTTGCTCCATAACGAGTGCTCCAAACTGTGCTCGTGTACGGGGGCTTGTTGTGCAATTACTGGACCACTCGTGCAAACGGTCGTTCGGGTCGTTTCGCATTTTTCTTTTCAATGCCGTTTTTTTTTTTGTGCACCACCCCGATGCCGGGGAGCAATTAATCTTGATGTAAAATATCGTTCCGGAACGATCTTGCCCAACCTCCCCTCCCCAAAAAGTGGTACGATTGCGCGAGATCTCGGGATGGCCGTACAATGTGAAATGGATGGAAAAATCAACAGTCTCCAACGGGGAAAACACCGGAATTGGGCCGGACTCGTGTCCTTGGTACGGCACATCCGGGGACGATGCCGGGTGGCAAATGTTCATGGAAATTCAAGGCGAGGACTTTAGGGCTGGCAGCTCAAAAAAAAAGAGAGAAAAAAAAGAAGGAAGAATCCTTGGCATGATCCTACCGGGCTGATCCACCGGAAGACAGACAGAACGCCCAGAATGCCCACCCGAGCGCGTGTCCGTACGCGATGGAAAGCTCACGGATGACGGTAGTATTTTAGGAGCTAATTGAAGTGATTATGTATCACCCACTTGACGGTGTTGTTTTATTTTGGGTATGGCCGGCACACCGGCCGTGCCACAAATCCCTGGCGCGAGATAAAGAATGATGCTGGTGCTCGTTTTTTGTGAGGGGGTTTTTGTTTTGTTTGTTTGCCAGCTGTTGGATGCAGCACGGCACGGGATTGCAACGTGCGGAAACGCAGCAGCAGACAATGCTTAAGCGTGAGTCACGTACAGAGGATTATTGATGTAGGGTTTTGTGCGCTGCCGGTGCCACAATGGTGTGATGACAGTGCACTACTATTAGCCGGTGTGTTTGTTGATTTTCTGTTGTTGCTACTGCTTGGGCACTGATGCATTGAAGTGTGTTACATGGCGAAGTTAGGGATGTTTGATGAAAATATCTATTCGACGTGCGAGTGGATTTAATACGGACAACAGAATGCCAGAAGCTTGAGAACTTTTAATTGATCACTTGTTTCTATGAAGGAAATGTTTTACTGTTTTTATTTCTTATTCTAAGTTGATTTTTTAGTTGAGTAGAGTTGAGCAGTGCAGTAACTGCGATGTAATTCTTAAAGAGAATTTTTTTGAACTTCAAAAAATTCCATATTCATGAGTCTGTAAATTTACGATAAAGATTTCACCCGTTTTTTATGTGACGAATGGCCATACTGCATGGCATAAGATTAAATCTTTTTGAAGAACAAACATTTGAATTTATTATTAATATAACATTTTCTGATAGTCAATGATTGATTTATAAGTAGGAATAGAAGTACGTCTAAATTTAGGTAACTCATTTTGATGGAAAAAGTCATAGTTACATTCCTCAACATACTTTGGTTTTGACTTCTGACTGAAACTATAATAGTTAAACGATAAATTATTCATTTTTCTTTAAAATTTAAATATGATGTAGTCAATTGATGTCTTCAAACATCCAGGAATTCAAGCGTGTCATACCACCTGGGCGGTTGGCGTGCTGGAAAATGGCTTGCCATGTACATTTTAAGTCGAAAGGTGAAAGTACCACACTCAGCCGTTAGGCAAAAGAAAGTATCTGACAATTTTCCTTTTCAATTCCTGACCTTTTTTTTTCAATCCTGTCGATGGTACTACTTATTTTTCTTATGTATATACAAAGCATGTGAGTTCTTATAGGAACAACAATTCAAGAGTGTTTAAAGCTAAAAAGCGAAGGTAACAACAAGGAAACCCTAACATTATTTATGTAATTTATTATGTGAACACCCAAGGCCTTATTGTCACCACTGCAGGTGATGACGAAGTGTAAATTCATGAGAGGTACAAGGCATTTCCTCCTCGTAATTTGCCTTTCCCGAGCATTATCACAAGACAGAAATCTGTTGAAAAGGTTTGGAAAACACGAATACGTAATACACGAATAAACAAATAAATAAATATAAATGCTTTCGAGTAACACCTTTGAATATGCTGCAACGTTTCAAGTTTATGCTCTGAAACGTTAGGACAAACAAAGCAAACGATTTAGAATCGTCAACCATTACTTCACACTTCTTCTTCTTCTTTGGCACTACAAACTCATAAGGTCTTGGCCTGCTGTTGCTAGCTTTCAGTGATTTAGTTTTACCCGTAGCTAGATAGCCAGTCCAGCGTACGGGGAGGCCGGTCCGCCCTTCACACTATGCCGAATTTAAAAGATACTTCATGAAGTCTCCGAATTTTAATAATTATCTAAAATAAGAAATAAATGACATCCATTATGTTCACCCTTATAAACACATTGAAAGTAGCGAGAACTTCAATCGTTTCATGTTCAGCATTTCTTCAGACCAGAAGTCTTCTCAATGTGTTTAAAACTACAACCAGCAAACAAGTCAGCTTCGTACACAGTACAGAAAACGCCGCGCTAGATAGTTGTACACTGATAGGCCACATAAGCATGATTTAAAAAACAGTTGAATAGACAGTGTGATTAAATAGAATTCTGACATTGCAGGGAACATTGTTGATTATCGATCAGACGGATTTTTGGTTGTGTTCATGGGAATCTTAATATGCCGAACTGTCTAAGATTATCCACAATGTATTGCTCCACGAGCAATTGCAGCTGCTTCGCTTAAACAATATGATATAATTTATAAAAAAATAATCGGTAATATAATTTCATCGTGTTTTTCACTCACCTGAGTCCAGCGTTGTGGCGAGCAGGATCGATGGCAGGCAGAGTAGAATCAATTTAAGCTCCAGCATCATTTTTCCCGATTTAAGTCAACTATTTTTCTTCTTTAAATTCCGACGCTTTCAAGCTTTTCCTGCTTGTCTTCTCTATTTTTGCAATAAACTAAATTTACAATGATTTCAATTTTCACACATACACCAATCACTTCTTGTTTTCCGTTTGTTTTACAGTGAACACGCACCTGCTACCAGGTACAAAGTGCACGTGACCAAAACTTTTCTTCACTATCGTTTCACTAAACTTTCCATTCTAGATGGCACCGTCATCCTGCCACCTGGTGCATCGTGTCCCCGACCAACAGCATCCATTCAATGTATCTCACTTTACGCGACGTTAATCTTTGTGTCTTACCAAACGTGGACCGTTCCGCGGATGACTTATAGAAGCCAAAATATATATTTAAACGGTTCCCCAAACCCTGGCTGTAGTTTTAGTGCGTTTTAAGTTAACACCAAACGAATCGCACATTCCTTACGATAAAACGTTACCCACAACAGCAATCCCCAGCTGCAAACCATCTCACGTAGCAAAGATATTGAAAAAAGTTACCATTACTCAGTGGTGCAAAAATAATTTCTTCTTCACCAGCACATTTTCACCGTGCTTCCATCAGCTTATCGTCGTTTTATGATTACGCTCCCGTCATCTGGTTCACTATCCCGACCGGTTAGCTCGCACTTTTCGAACATTTAATATCGCCGTCCCGGAAGCGAAGCACAAACATTATACGGTCAGTGGAAAACATTTCATAACACGGTCACTCAACCTTTGCCAGCTCACACGTATGTAACCTGTGGGTAAAAGGGAGAGAAAGAAAAACAAATGTGATGAGTTAGTAAAAACATTAAACTAGCGTAAACAGCGAATGGTAAAATGGCCGTTTGGCCGGAAGCGGTAAATGAAGCTGGATTTTAATAGCATGCAAAGTTCCGTGCCTGGCTGGGTTGGGAAAAAAATGCTTTGCCACGAAAAGTTGAACAACCAATGCCCATGGCATGTCGGGGTGAAAAGTATTACACCGGGTTAAACTACTTCAAGCGGACGTGTTCGTGAGCGAACGAAAGCGAAAACACGATGTCATCAGCATACTGGAGCAGAAACATAGTCACTTGCCGGCGTGAACGTTGGCTCTGTATTGTATGTGATACTCATGTTGCGTACTACTTCAATACCAAAACACACACACTCACGCAAACGTCTATCCTTTTACCCCAACCGTGGCCGAGTATCCAGCCCAGTCTAATGACTTTTATTGTCCTAATTAAAGCCCTTCCCACCACGCACGAGACAAAAACGCGTTGCCAACCAAAGCATCTTCGTGTCATTTTCGGTTTCATCAACATTCATCACGTTTGAATGATGTTTCCCCGTTTGGTGCTTTTTTTTCTACCCGGCGATAGGCACGCACGCACAACCAGTCGGTCCACGAAATGGCGGCCGAAGAACGTGGATCTCGCTGCTCGACGACATCACGCTAATCAGAAGGCGCTTTAATTGGCTGTCCCCTGTTTTGTCGAAAGTTGTCAAAACCATGTCATTAATGTGACGGCAAGAGAGCCGCTGACGCCCCGGTACACCATACCGGCGCCCATAGTACCGCCGCCATTAATCAGCGTCACACTGTGGGAGGGAAGCTTGTGGGCGGTTATTCGTGACACCATTCAATCCGTTGCGTTTGACGCACACCATCTTGCCGCGTCTTTATCTTATCTGTTGTTCCGGGACCGGGTTTTTGGGTGGCCTGGTTCCTTTTGCACAGGGATCGCTTTACTTCAAGCGAATAAGAGGAAACCTTGGTTAAGGAAGTGCGTACGCCAAAAAGCAAACTCTAGGAATCAAAAGCATCAATTATGCATTTTTGTGTCATGTTGCTGTGTCGCGAAGGAATCGTGCTTTGATCTTTTTTTCCCCGGTTCTTGTAAAATAGGGCAACAGTGGTGGACTGCTTAGGCCTTTGCTAGAAGATTTTCTTGAGAACAAACGAGGTACAAATATAGCATCTAGTTGGTTGTATAATTAAAGTGAATTACTTTAATAGGCCACAAAGCCTATCAATTATATCACAATATCCTTAGCATACATACTTCCATTAAACATAATTATATTCCAATACTATTATTGGTGCTCTTAATCCGTTAATAAAATTAGTAAATAATTACTAGTCAAGATGCATTGTGACATTCTTAGAAAGTGAGATCTTATGAAAAGGATAAGGACAGCTTTAAAGCAAAATCGTCTGACTGTTAAAAGATATTGTTTCATGTTTGAGGACTTTTAAAACCATCACCACGGGGCTACGGTTTTTCGAACATCTTCATTGCTCCTGTGAAATTTTTAAGTAATAAAATATGAATCAATTAATTACTGATTACTTTAACGTTATATGTCTTTAAAGAGTTTTGAGTTTCTCCCTTTTGAAGGTAAAGCCACAAATCTTTTAGTAAGGGATAATTCTTCCACATATCCAATGTCAGCTGGCTGACTTTATCCACTGATGAGCATCGTGAGTCTCCCTACCCAGGGAAAAGCCTCAATGTCTCCGACTTTCTTGTAGGGAAGGTCTTTTCTGACATCTTCACGACTTCTTAGAGAGTTACTATTCGAAAGAGTATTGGTTCACTCAGCGTCTCATATTTGTCATAATCCGTCGCATATAAGTGTTATGACTTCTACATAGACGATCGTCCAAAACTTCAGCTATCTGGGGTCATAAGTCAGTCAGATAAAACCGTATATGTTAAATCAATCGGTTATACTATAGCCTAAGGAAACTACTCAACACAAAATACCTGTCAAGACGGACGAAGCTAAGACTAGGAAGAATCCATATAGAATCCATATAGTCCCAGTACTCACAAACGGCTCTAAGACATAGACTCTGCCCAGAACTCAGGTAAAACTCTTAGCTGCATTCAAGAAGAAGTTGCTCAGATGGTTTTATGACCAAAGGACCTAAAAGTCCTCTTTGTGGTCAGACTAATAATAGTCCTGATAGGCCTAAACTGAGATGGAGCGATCCCTTATGTAGGGATATTTTGGTGTAAAAATATTATTAATATCCGTTCCTGTGAACCTTATTCAATGTTTTAAAAGAGGTTAAGGACATTGTTACTGTTTCTTTTTGTTAAAAAAATTATGTCCTCTCGATGATATGATCATACATTTTATGCTTTTTTATTCTTTTTTACATTAAAACAATTTAATAACAAGTAACAAACAATTATTTAAAAACGAGTCTAAATTTTTCAAATTTAATAAATTTATCATAAATTTTTTCTATGAAGATCTGTTCTCGCATATGTATCACTAATGAACAAGGGTTGACAAAATTCATTTGTTACTTGTTTCCATCCTTTGCAATCTTAATTCAATTAATTTTTTAAAGAAAAAGGATTGTTTACCAACTTCCATCGAGTTCTGTTCCATTTTCATGTGACATTCATTGCATTATCTTCGGTGTTGTCGTTACAGCGAAGCGAAAAACAAAACCAACAATCAATTACCAGACCACTGGGGCACCGTATCTTGTTAGAGAAATGTAAGTAATTAAATAACAGACTTATCGTGAGGAAAACGCATCCAAGCGCTCCCTTTAGCATATAAAAAGGGTAAATGGAAGTATTTTTTCCCGAGCGAAAGAAAGACAGCGAGCGAGTGAAAAGCTGACCAACCGGATTGGACGACAAGTGACAGCCAATGTCGATGACCACATCTACCGTAACGCAAAGCAAACATGGTGGAAAGTAAATTGAAAAACAAAAAGGCAAACAACCAATTGCTAGTAACAGACGAGTGTCGCGGGTACTCTCCCACAGCTGACGGTGGCGCTGAAGTTTGGCTGGAAAGAGTTGCCCAAACAAGCAAATAAAATGGTAAATAACCGTAGGAAAATAGCCCGACCAGTTTGGCAGTGTGACCGACGAAGTGTGTGTGTGTCTCGAAGGGAGCCAAACAGTTTCTCTCCTCCAACATCGCTCGGTCTTCTTTTCTCACGGAGCATAAATATGAACACACCCCTTTGCCAGCACACTGGTCAACATCAACACATCCGAGAATCGTGCCCTGCTCGGGACACCCTCGAGGCCATGGGGGCACAGGCATAAATAATCAATTATTCAAATTTTTCTTCAACCACTACGGTAAAATGTGGTTCCCGGGGCAACGGATGGCCTGTTTTCCATCGTGCCGCAAAGTTCCCTTCGTGCTCGTACCCCAGCGCCGGGCAGCCCAGACGTCACGAACGGCCTGCATGGGTGTTTTTCCGAGAAAAAAAATATCGCACACAGACGCACAGTGGTATGGTGTGGAAGTTTTTCATTTTTCACCCGAATTCCCTCACTTTCCATCCAACCACTCGGACATGTGTGCGTGTCGATAAGGACGACACAGGAATGGCACGCACAAGTTTTAGACAATCCTCAACACACAGCCACACACACACACACACACACACACACACACACACACACACACACACACAAACTCACGACAGCACGATCCGGATATGTCTTCAATCACGGAAAGGAGAAACTTCTGAACAAAGAGTGTTTTGTGTGTGTGTGTGTATGCCAGTGCTTCATTCCATCAGACAGGCCATCATAAAGTGGAAATTCATTTCTGTGTCCTGAACCGGCTCATGTTTATCGCGCACCATACCAAGCCAAGCCACCCGATCACTTTCTGTCACCCCACAGGACCGACAGTATTCCCATTTCAACCAGATACAACCGTGAGCAACGACATCATCGAACGTCACCGTCGGGAATTTATTACGTACAACGCACGCCGCCGGCATTGTATTTGGATAGTAAAGCATGTTTGTTGACATGTGTCTTAAAATTGAGCCCTCAGTCGAGTTGGTTCGATGGTTTTTCGTAGCTGTTTTCCTAATTTTATAATCCTTTGAGAATGCAGTCAAATCTAGAGTTTTTGGTATAAACAAAAATAATATATGGAACTTTAAAATAATTATTCGATATGAATAACATTAAAATTAGGATGAAAAACTGTCAAATAATCAATCATTTCATAAATTTATATCTAATGATGAACAATTTTTTAAAGTAAGCTTGGGAAGGCTGTTTTATAAAGAGAAGTTAACAAAAGATATTGAACGAATAATATCAATATTCTGTTATCAATATTCTGCAGCACTTTATAAGACGAAAGAACCTTTTGTTTCCTGTAGGTATGAAAGGAACAAAATGTTTTATTCCAACAATTATGCTTTTTTAAAGAGAATGTAGTGAAATATTCGAAGAAAGAGCTGTAACTTATTCCATACTTATAATACTAATACTTATTCCACTTTTGTCAAGTTGATGGAGCATATTAACTCATTGCTTTCTGAAAGGTATACTGTTGCTTCATGTTCGCTTATTTTATAGTCGATTCTTCCTGTTCTATGTCTATATGTTCAGGTTTTCATCTTATTTCAGAGTTCTTTTTCAATTAAATTGATTTAATTGAATAATTTTGTTTCGCGTTGGAACCTCGGGTTGGAGATCAACGAGGCAAAAACCAAAATGATGTCCACCACCACAATGGTGCCACACCAGCGGCACTGCTAACAAACACTGATTTACGCAGGGGTGATGTACAGATAGGTGATCGCACCTTCGAAGTCGTCCAAAACTTCACCTATCTGGGGTCAAAAGTCACCACCGACAACAACATAGATGTTGAGTTGCGCGCAAGGGTGCTGGCTGCCAACCGGTCATACTACAGCCTGAGGAAACTTCTCCACTCAAAATACCTGTCGCGACGGACGAAGCTGGGACTGTACAAAACCTTTATAGTCCCAGTACTCACATACGCCTCTGAGACATGGACTTTGTCCAAAACTAACGAAACCCTCTTAGCCGCGTTCGAGAGGAAGATACTCAGAAGAATTTTTGGCCCCGTATGTGTCTAAGGACAATGGAGAAGCCGCTACAATGACGAACTATACCAGCTGTACGGTGATCTCACCATCATGCAGCGAATTAGGCTCGCCAGGCTCCGGTGGGCTGGTCATTTCATGAGAATGGCACCGGACGACCCAGCCCGTAAAGTCCTTTTAGGCCGTCCTCAAGGACAGAGGAGGCGTGGTAGGCCCAAACTGAGATGGAGTGATGGCGTCTAGGCCGGTATAATGGATTGGCAGACGACGGCGCTAGACCATGAGTGGTATGAGAAGATTGTTGCAGCAGGCCAAGACCGCGAAGCAGTTGTAGCGCCTGATAAGTAAGTAAGTATTGTGTTTTGTTTTCGGTTGAAGACATGGAATATTTTTATTGTGTGGTTTGGAGCATGCTTTCGTTTTCTGTTTGTTTTTTAAATATTCTTCATAATTTAAAATAATGTAAAAACTCTAAAAAAATGATATTTATTATGAAACCACTAGCGTTACTTGTTACGAATAATAAGACTTCCAATGCATTTTTTACAGTGAAGATGCGTATCCTTTATGCACGTATGGTTCAGTACGTCAGAAAGCAGAGGGTTTCATGATACCTTGCACAAAACATATTTTTTTAAACTTTATCAAAAATTCTAACAGAATTTCAGAACAGAATCATTTCTGTTAAAAAAAAAAACAGATCACTCCGGAAAAACATCATTCCATGTAAGAAATTCATCTAATCTTCATCCCTTAAGAATGGAAAATACTTCAGTATCTAGTAAACTCTAGCTTCAGTAGTTTTGTAAAACATTTTTTTGGTATAAATATTTTCAATATTCCATCTAAACGTTCGAACACTATATCTGGCAACAGACTTCTCACACGATTCCTGCACAAAAACACAAATTTTTCCTCTGGATTTTTTTTCCGTTCCAAAAGCTGCATTGTGCAGCAGACTTATTAAATTCATGCTATTTGCGCCCAATTTCCGTCCGACGGCCATGCACACGCTTACGTCGTTAGTTGCAAATACACTCCGTCCATAGAGTTTCGCATAACAAGCGAATTCCGAGTTACACACAGCCGCACACATACACTAAAAATGGAGAACGAAAACTCGGCACACAATTGGGCACTTCTGCTCCAAAGATTCATTGCTTCGGTGCAATGAAAATGCTAGCGTCATGTGAATCGATCCGTGGTAGTGGTGCTGTTGTTGGTTTGGAGCAGTATTTTGCGTTCCCTATCCATTCAGTGGTAGTTAGCAAATTTCTAACCGAAGCCCTTGTCAGCTTTCATTCGATTTTGTATAAAAAGTTTTTTTTTGTTTTTTTTGTTGTTGCTGTTTTCGTTCCATTCTGTGCTCATCGTGCAGCATCGCTTTTCGCCCATAAAGGCAATTGAAGGCCGCTGGTTTTCATGCAGTTGGAATTTTTACTTTTCGGCCAGCTTTTTCTTCCTTCTTTCTCTACCAAATTTGATGGTTTTAGTTTTAATTCATCTGTTCCGTGGATCGTTTTGAAGCGCATGGGAAATGTTTTTTTTGTGTTACAAAAAAAATATAGTTCAGTATCCCTTCTCGCTGCAGCAAACGCTGACAGGCAAACGCAACAAAAGGGATCAAATGGCGGGCTTTTTTTCATTGAATCATTGCATTTTTAGACTTGCATACGGGAAAACTACCATACCCGGAAACGATGATGATAAATGCATCACCGCATCACTGTGTCAAACATCAGCAGTCGGCACAATCAACTAGCAAATCCACTAAATGCAGTTATGCATGATGCTTCTACTCTCCCGTGTCCTATTTCCCATCCACGGGCCCAAGTCCGGTGTGTGTTCCGGTCCGAGCGTTGCTCCAGATACGGCCAGCTGGTTTTTGTTCGCCGCCCTACAATAGCTCGCAATCAATTTCAATTAATTTAAATTTCAAATTAAAATTCAAATGATTCAATTAATTGTACGTCCGATTGGCGTTACCGGGCGCTACTTTACCGAACCTGGCACACCGACACACTTCAGACGCGGGACCGGCGGCATTAGATTGCCGAGGAAAGAAGCAATGGTCGCTGGTCGGGGTTTTGGTGCTTCGGGTGCTTCATTGTTTTTGCTGGCAAGTGGTGGATTTTAGCGCTTTAACTTAGCCCACCGACAGTGTAGTGTATCTTGGCATCGCGAAAGGATCAACATGCCGTACACGTTTACCGCACCGTGAAGCAACTCTTTTCGAGGATAATGTTGTTGGTACAGTGTTAGTATAATTGGCTTTCCCGTCCCATGCTCGCTGTGTCGCTCCATCTTGAAGTTAACAATGTGCTCGAATATTCCACCACCCGACTCGAACGGAATCACTCACGGGAAAGTCAGTCGCAAGGCCAATGCCAAATGGATATAGAGTTGGCCTCGTTTTTTTTGCTCTACTTCGCACAGAACCTCGACCGGAGCGTATGCACCCAGCACAGATTTGCATTTACGATTGCACGAACAATGGCACTCGGCGGACGAACCTTTTGTTGCATATCGTGTTCGTGCTGCTGTGTGTTGTCTTTTTCTTCCTTCACTATCATGCAGCGCATTATCGGAATCAAAATTGAAGTCCGTGCGATGGAAGGAGGAACCGCCTCAATACGCTGCGTTACTTTGTACGGAGCGAGTTGGTTGCTGGCTTGACATTTGGAGAACTGTTTCACGGTGGATATCGTTAAATCAAGCTGTCTAGAGCTATTTTCGGCTTTCGTACGTTGATTGATGCATGACAAATTGGTGAATTTTTTATACCGTGCTTGGGAAGGGAATCGTTTAGCTCTGGATGAACAGTTTATTGCTATTTAGAGTGTTTAAATATTTATTACCTACTATTTAAGGGGTTAAGAGATAAAGCTGTACATGTAAGAACGAATAATTAAGCTTTTGAGTAAAATGTTCTTCTAATGGGAAGAAATCTAAAAAAGTAATGCAAGATAAATGATTCAAGAACTATTAAATGGAAAGAAGAATTAATTTAACGTCTTAAGTAATTGACTGAATGTTTTTCTTCTTATGTTTTTCGATGTGTGTACAACTAAACGTTCAATCAGTATAGAAATAGTTGAAAACAGCTCTTTTGCGATTCTTCCAATGTCCTTGTTGCTTGCTTTTATGTATAAATTTGCTTCACCGTTTCAATCTCTGTTTTCTGGCAAATATCAAACGTTGTCCCTATCAAGATCCAGATATTTTGCGCTTAAAAACTATGCGATGAAGCCAATGTTTGCCGAATGGGTTTAATTATTAACCTGGATTCGATTCTACTAAGTAAGTAAGTTACATACTAAAAGATGTTTACGAAAATAATTAATATATATTTCGAACATAATTGTTTTCAAAAGACTACTAGATGTTTTTATATCCGGCATAATTATTAACGTTGTACTGCCAGACAATTGTAATGAAAATATTGTTTTCAAGGTTTATTTTAAATTCTAGCATTGATTTACACGTACGCCGAATCTACCAGGCTTCAGTATGTAATTGTGATCTACCTTGGAAGTGTCTTGTTACGCAATCAGTGGCTCAGTTTTATTTCAACCCATTATTTGTGCATTTCCATACTTTTGACGTTAATTAAACAAGTTAAAATGCGTCAAACAGTCTATCGAACCGTTAGTATTCACTGTGTTTCAAAACATTCCACATTCATTGGGATCAATTTTCGCTTACGTTATGCGTTGCTGACTTCTATAATTCAAAATTAATTATCGTTTCAAATATTTTGTGTTTTTTTTCGAAGTTTCGAAGCTTTTCGAAGTTTTAAGCTTGATAAAATCAATTAATAATTATCGAGCCATTTCTGTTACAAGCAAATAATAACCTTTTCCTGGAAAATATTCTGAAGCAATTATATTCGTAATAATTGCTTGATTTCAACCAATTATGCTCGGGATAAGGCACGTTACTAGGAAGAAATTACATGGAAATTACATGGTGAACTCATATCTCCATCGTGCCATAAACATGGATAATAAGTCGGTTATAGAGATAATTTGTTTTCATCGAATTTGATTCGTTCTTCGTGGAATTCGAATCCTCGGCTGATATCAATAGCACTGGATATCATGACATAATTTTTTTTTTGAAAATCTTTAGTGCCGACAGTGAACAAACAAATAATTTTAAGACATAATTTTTACGATTAAAAATACGTTAAAGAAAGTAATATTGAATACACTGCAGTTGTATGTACATTTTACACAATCTTATTATTTTACTTGAACATCGATTATATCAATTACAAACAAAAAACTACAAAATAATATACAAACAGGAATGCAATCAAGCTTTTACTTAAAATTAAAAGCTTTACACAGCTATTCACGATATTTTTTTATGTTTACTCTTAAAAGAATTTTGACCATATTTGATCACATTTGATTGCAGTTTGACAAGACATATGGTTCTTCAACATTAAGTGTCCTTAAATGGCACTTGAAAGCAGATAATTTTTTCACAGTAAAGATGAAGAATCATTATAGCTATTAGTTCCACGCGGTTTTTGAAGCCTGTTTCAAATTTAATTATAAATTGCTTCTTTACATCATGATCCTTGAAAAACCCCAGATAAAAATTGAAAAATTTACAAAACATAATCTTATCTTCTATATAAATAGCATCATTTGCAGCAACAATTTCATAATTATTAAGAATTGTACATTCAAGTAGCGTGACTATTCCAACTGGAAAGTAGTTAAACAGATAATATTCCCAACCAACCTGTTTCAAGCTTCCAGCGTAACGCAACTAAAAAGTTCGCTTGCACACGATTCTAACACCCTTCGAGCTATCGGTGCAATTTGCGTGCCCTATCCCAAAAAACACCACCACCCGCGAGATATAAGATTTTTGCTCCCGTGCACAACATAAAAGTGAAATCACACACACACCCATCTGAACGTTCCTTCCCTTTGGGATATTCCTGGACCAAAATGGCTTTGAAATCCGAGCGCACATAGGGCGACCCATTAGCCGAATGGCGTGAGGGCACGTAATGCCGTGCGGTTGACTACGTACGTAATTCTGCATATCGGGTGGAAAATCTAGGTGGTACCGTTTGCCCCGCTCTCGCACTTCCACGAATCCCCTTGTGCGATGCCATGCGTTTCTCACCAATTTATTGCATATTTCTTATGCACTTGACGGTTACGGCCAAAGGGCTGGTAACTCGTGCGAAAGAGCCTGGATTCTGCTGCACTTATATCCAAGCACATACACATAGACGCCCGGGCAAGAGTTCTGTATCTGATGCTTAAAAACTGGCAACCCACCGTATGCTTAACGCTGGTTCGCGATACCGAACGAAAAGGAAAAGCGTGCGAGAATGGGCGATGAAAAAGGAAACGAAAAGATTGAAATAACCCGACACTAAGCACGAATTAATTTTATGACTTTTTATGCCACTGCACGAAAAGATATCCTTGCTGTGGTGAGTCGTGCAGTGCAGTGCAGGTAAGAAAAACGAACCGAAAGCACGAGCTCTAACTGCGATCGTCCTGCGATTCAAATAACGCCTCCGAAACCACTTCACCGTTCACGTTAGACGAGTAAATGCGCTTGCATATGAGAGAGAACCTTTCGAAAGACTGCAAAAAAAGAACTGCACGTCCAACAGGAAAAACTCGTGCGAGGGTGCAATTGCAATCGCGAGTCTCAGCTGCAGTTGACTGCGCATCCCATTTTTCGCTTGATAGAGACATCCGTGTTTAAGTGAGTAAATGTAGGTGAGAGTGTGTGGCCCGACTGCACACACCCGACTGCCCAAGATCGCTGATAAGAAGAATGGAACCGTTCGACGGAATGTGCTAGACGTTTAGTGTGGGTCGGTGCATGTAGGTTGCAGCACTTTGAAGCGTGTGCTGCAACCCGGGCGTTGCATAATTATTTTGCAACCCCTTTCCTGCAATTACAGCGACAACGGTAGGAAGGCGTTCTTTTAAGTCCCGAGCCACCCATACGCAAGGCTGGATAGAAGCTCGGCTAGATGCTAGACAAATCGCGGCGACCCAAACGGCGCAACGATTTGTTGTGCGCCGTTACACACTTGTGTGTGAAATCGAGCATAAGAGGCTTATGCTAAACACCTTTTGTGGGTGTTTCCCAACAAACTGGTAAGGGTAAGGAGATCTTGGCATCGTCCCCCGTAATGAATGTGCGGGCTTCATTACTAAAAACCACTTCCGTGGGTAGTCGTCGTCTTTGAAGGGTGTAAGATTTCTTGCCCGAACGCGTAGAAAACCTCAACCTGCTTTAACCGGTTTTTGCTGTTTGTAATTCGGGGTGGAGGTGGGGCCAACGAAAACAGTGCGCTGCATCACCGTACAACCATTTTAACTGCGAAATCGTCGCACTTCACACGGCTGTTGTTTTGTTAACCGCCTTCCAACACCCACAACCGGGTGACGTACGAAGGATGATGCATTGCGGGACCGCGCTCGGCATTTATGTTTTCTTAATGATAGAGCCACCGACACAAGACCCACCGGTGGTAACCTGACAGGCAAACCCGGTGAACAATGGCCTCCGGTGTTGGTGGTGCTGTGTTGGTAGTGTATGTTTGTTAAGCTAAAAGTTGATAATCGCTTTTAGAGGACCGCTGGTAGACCCTTCACTAAACTACTGACAAATTAAAGGTTAAAGAAGATAAGCGTCTTGTGGGTGGAGTTGGGGCTATGTTTTTTTTTTTAATTTGAAGCTAAAATGATGACATTTGGTGAGAGTAAATGAGTTTTTAATAGAACTTTAATTTGAATCATTAAAATCTTGATGATTTTTATTATATAGAATTGTGGTCATCTCTAGTATTAAAGGTAATTTGGGTAGAAATTATTCAAAATTTCGTTTTGTTGGATAAAAGCCATGACACCAAATTCGTCTAAATAATAATCATTTAAAGTATACAGCTACTATACTAGAATTTATTAGAGAGCTTTTATCAATAACATTAGAATACTTTGAAAGCTTCAGAAATTTGTTTAAACGATTGTTTGAAAATGCTGGACTTATGGACGTGAGAACTATTTCATTACTTTAGGGTTAAAGCAGGATCATTATAACTAACTAATAGATGTATTGGCTTCGAAGGAGAAGGTTTGAAAGTTAGTTTAACATGTAGCATAGAAAAGAATAAAAAAGGATCTTGGGAAGTAGATACAAACATAAGGAAAAGATATAAAATAACCAATTAGGATAAGGGTGAATTAATTTTTACGCCTAAATTATGGTTAGAATATACGAACAGAGGCATGCTAGCACAGGAATGTTTACTAAACACATCATTCAATCTGATTTATGAAGAAATGCTGGACGAATTAAGATAGAATACTGGATGTTACAAAGTTTTCCTCCTTTAAGTTTTCTAAAATTTATCATTATTAGGAAAGCAACATCTTCATTGATGATTCTAAAATAGAAGTATTGAATTCCAAACATTTTGAAAAACTGCTTACAGCAAGCATTTTGCTAGGCATTATCTTGGAACTGATTGTGGATCCGAACTGCAGTACAGTTTCTCTTAGAACTTACGTCACGTTAGGTTTTTAATACCGTCTAATTTACCGAAAATGCCATTTCTTTTTGTGTAGTGATCGTGATGTCGTTATTCTTTGTACTTTGTCGACTTTATTCTCAAATCAATCGTAAAATCCTTATTTTTCCTACAGTGTTTCGTTACATTGCCCTTCGCTAGTAATGCTTATTACTTATTCATTCATGATAGTGTGCTTTGCTATGAGTCCCTGTGTGCTCACAGGTACTGTACTACTGCTGCTTACACTTCAGTTTTGGCTATGCCAGTGAAGTATGAATTCTAGCTGGAAATACTGCTATACAGGGACAAGAGAGAATCCAGAAGGCAGCTGCTCGAAGTCAGTCGATGTATCCACTGACGTAGATACTTATGCCGACAAAATTTATCCAGTTCCGATAGCTTGGTTTAATCGAATCCAAATATCACGTCTCATCGGCGAAATTTTACTTTATTGCCTGAAAATTTTATCTTCCTAGAACTTGCTTTCTTGACTCTATCCATGACTTACGCCTGACTCCCAAAAATGTATATCCATTCGATTTTCCGTCTTCCCTCATCATAAACAATCCAATATTGTTATCTTTAGTGTAAGCAAATCCAACAGATAAAGATAAAAATATAACAACGACAAAAATCTTCAAAACAAATGAAGAAAATGAAGGAAATGTCGAAATGCACGAACCTTAAAAAACAGGTTTGAAATAGTTTATGCAAGTAAACGTCTTGATTCTTGAGTTCAAATAGTTTCGTAATATAAAAGTCACCAAAAAGACGCTAAGTTTAAATTTTGACTTGAAGTCACCAACTCTCTAGCACCAACTCTTAGTCTTTGAGACAACAAGTTTAGAAAATTCATCAGTTCTTTTGACCTGTAATACATAAAATAGCTGGAATACATGAAATTCGAAGAAACCTTTGGCAAAAATGAACGATTCAGATAAAGTATCCCTGATAATGTAGTATCAGGAAACGAAAATTTTAATACTACCGTTTAAAACAAGGGTTTCCTAGAATTAATTTTGAAGTTCTGAGCTCAAGAACAGTTTATAATAAGTAAATGTACGATAAATCATGTAAACTGTCATTACTATTTATATAAACACTAATGAAATATATATACTAAAATAACACAGAAGGACTCCTCTTGAAGTAAAAAAATTAAAACAAAATCTAATTAGCAGCACAATCGATCAAGATATTCCGATTCCCACACTCAACCCTATCGCTCTAAGCAAAGTCGACAGATGCCTTATTACACTCATTAGCTGATGGCCTTTCGCTCGACTAAAACGATGAAACTTTACCTAACTTTTGAGTAATTATGTGTAATTTAATATTCATATTCCTCACAACTCCGGCAATTGGCAGAAGAAGGAGGAGAGGTTTTGGGGCGTTGAAAAAAGTTTCACAATTTATGTGCGCTTTTAAAGCTATCAAGAATAATCGGAAAGTTTGTGCTAGGGTTCTTTGCTATAAACACCACGGTCGGGAAGAGTGAAGGCGTCGAGGTTTGAGGTAGATGAATAGTTGCTCAGATTTGAAGTGTTGGATGAATAAATGGGTTTTCACGAAGGTATATTTACGGGAGGCTGCCGGCACCGAACACTGCCAGCAAGTGGTGATGATGGAAACAAAAACTATTGCGAACTCGAACCGGAGACACAACAGCCATGCTCAGCTGCATCGAGAGCGTCATTCGTTGCAGGTTTTGCAAGTTTTGCATTTATGCTTTCAAGTACCGTGCACTGTACTCTTCTCAGTTTGGCAGGGTGCATGGACCAACACCCTCAGTGTGTGTGTGTGTGTGTGCGGGATAGAAAAGATCCCCGGGAACCGACTGTAAAAGAGTTTTGTCTACAAATTATAACAAAATTTCGACCATTTTGCTTGCGATGGCCAAACGTAGCAGGGGCACTAGGAGCGTTGGAATATTGCAGCTAAATAGTTGCAGCTGACCACGGACGCTTCAACCGACCGGGCGACGGAATTTGCAAACGCCACTGCGGAGAGTTTGAGCATTCCAAATTAATTTATTCAAAGATTCCATTTACCAGAACGTAACGCTTTCAAGCATCCGGCACCGAAGCGCCGAAAGGTGGCCAAGTGTGCGAGGCGGGCGGAAAGTTTTATAAATTTCAATTAAGTCAAAAGAGTTTCCCGTAAACAATCTGTTTAACTTGGCCATCTCGAGCTGCTGGTGCTCGAAACATCGCATCGAAGCACATTTGATGGGTTTCGGATGTGCTGGTCAGTGCTTTCTTTCGGTTGCTCTTGTAAAGCGGCGATGAAGAGTCAGCTGCCAGGGACTCACAAATCGGCCAGATACCCTTTTCCATTTGCCAGTACGGACTGTCGGTGTGCTTCGCAGTTGCTGGCCAGAGCCCTTACTCGTAGCCAACGAACCGATCGGCGAGCGCTCGCCGGAGCTTCCGAAGGAAGGAATCAATTTCCTCTCATCATAAATAACTCATAATGCTTTTAAGCCATGCTTCGGTGTGGGCAGCAGGAGTGGAAAAGTTTTCGCCACTTCACGGCCTCAGAAAAGCACATCGCCGGGCACCAGTGCTGGGCAATCATCAATCTAATAATACGATTACTACTCTACTTTTTCGACTTTTTTGTAGAGCCTGCCCATAGTCTTTGCCGGTATCTTGCTGGGAACGCAAGGACCAAGAGCCCATTAGACTCTCATTACTCTCGATGGATGTTTCTTTTCGTTTTGTGTGAAGAGTGTACGTGAATGTGTGTGTGTGTGTCGATGAGAGGCTTAGCGAGCCCACTGTGTTCATTTCGGCCCTGTTCGGTTGGCAAGTTTTTCTTCTGCCCTGGTAAAGTTTTTCACCTTCAGCCAGCTATTCATGGCATTTTGGGCCACTCCAGTCGAGCCTACTGCACAAGGAGAAGTTCGGTCCCGCTCGAGGGAAGTTAAATGTAAATTTATTCTAATGACCACTCGCACACGGATGCTGTGCGGCCCTTCGCACGGAGCATGATGATGTACGGTTCGATTTTAGGGCTGACCGCTTCCAGCAGACACCAACCACCCAGCCCGGTTTATTGTACGTGTGTTCTCGGAGCGTGGTAGACAGAATAGTCTCCCCAAAAAAAAAAGGAAAGTAATATCAGAGAGCTCCACGGGTTTTCGAGTGGCTAGGAATTATGTGTTTTCCACTCGGGCGTCCATCTTGCGTATCGCGTGGTTAGCTTTCTTCGGAGACCCGTGATGCGGATCATTAGGAAAACGGACCGACCATCAGCAATCGTCCAGGGATTCGGTGGGTCCTTGGCTAGCGTCGTTAGCGGTTGTGTTTAATGGTTGGACATTTTTTCCCTCCGACTTTTGGGGTACTCTGAAGCCCCAGTGAGCTTTCGTGCCCTTTTTGCTAAACCCACGCTAGTAAGAATGGCTGGAGCTAGAAGTCATTTTTAATTACCAGTTTTAAGAAATCAAATTTATGTTTCTTGTGCTTCGTCATAAACTTTAAGGGTTTGTTTGTCTATTTAAAAATCTAGCTAATAAACCAGTTTGAAAGATATTTTTAAAGAATTTTGAAGTTTACAACGAGAAAAGCAGCAATAATAAGTATTCCTTAAGGTTTAATGAGGTACCGGAAATCTGTTAGATGTTTAAAGTCACAATCTCTTATTATTCCCTACATTGTTAACCAATTTTGGTCCAGAATAGCAATCAAAAAATTCTCACCGTGGCTTAAACATGCTCTAGTAATTTAATTTTTATACTCAAAGAGTCTGAAATTGATAATACGCACTATACCACTGATGAAAAGCTTATTTTAAAGGAAATGAATACATAAATATTCTATGTGGTTGTTTAAAATCCGATTTATAGATGTATTCCACTCGATATCACAACATGGCATTGCACATTTAAGCAGCAGTAAGTAGAATTGTTAAATGTAACCATTTATTTATCTCTTTTACAACACCTTGTCAAGCTTCGATTAAGATACAAAGATGCACGATTCTTTAAAACATGGTTATCAAAGCAAACCAAACAAAAACAAAGGAAAATAAGAACCACGCTTAAGAATTTTTAAAACTTATCGAAGAGTACAATATCTTTCATTGCAAATTTGAAGTTACGATTACGATTTAATATTCTTTTAACAAAGACCACGTTAAGCTTACAATGACTTGGAAATCTTTGAACAAAGTAAGAACTTTGATTGAGAACTTTTTAATTGCTTCAAGATCTTACAAACTGCTTGTCTATTGCAATCAGTCAAATAAAAATGACAGCCTTTAACTAGAATATTTTATCTGCTTAATAACATGCTACATGCATTGTCAAGTTTGTTCTGTACAACTGCATCTACAACATCGTCTTGTCTTGGCAACAACCCTACAACTTTCATAGGTCTGGGCATGGAAATTTCCAGAAGTTCTGGAATAATCAATCCTGCTTATGAGAAGAAGGACTCGATGACTGATACTGGCTTCCTTTACTTAGCTGGGTAGGCAATCCTAGAGAAGATTTTGAGGTGATTCGATACCCTGTACTTCTGGATGAAGTATCGTTTACTACTGTTATTATTACTACTGTATCATAATGATGCAATATCCCTTCAAATCCTGTTAATTAATTGCAACTTTAATGGCTTATTAACTTGTAGTTATCAACGATTAACCTACGCTTATCAGTTTTCGGAACACTAAATAGTAATTGATCTCTTTGCAAGAAAACCGCGCTTCTCGGAATTACCATCAACTTCTAAGCCACAGATTGCACATATCTGGAACTTATGATTACCCTTCAAAACATTGAGTCACTTTCTCCGAACATGACGCAAATACGGTCCATTGAGCAGCACTAATGCAACGGTGCTCCAATGCATCGGCTATCGCCAGCAATCATCTCATCAATCATCGTGCCACATTTTCCAAACACATTTGTCCACCATCTACTTTGCCGATGATGAACGACGCTCCAAAAACTGTCCAGCAGCTTTGAGGGAAGGACTAGACTCTCCCATACGAATGACATTTTATGCAGAGCCCTTTTCTGTGCCTGTGGACCCGAACGCAACGTCACAGAAACTTTCAAATCCATCCGTACGCTGCTGTGTTCGCAAGTGCATCACTTTCAGATTACCCTCGGCTGATCGGTCTGCTCATGTCTGCCCGTCTCCGGTTCGGTTGGAATTGGGTTGAAAATTTAATGCCGCCTGCTGACGATTGGATTCGCAATGCGTGTGTGTGTGTGTGGGTACGTGAGCTGCTGATGCCATTGATTTATATGTTTATGCACTCTACTTTGTCCGCTTAGGCAGAGCATCCCAATCATCGCATGGTCGATCGGTGGGACTATTCACGAGCGGCCGCTTCGAAACGCTGCGGCTACCAAAACAAACAGATTGTGTGTCTCTTTATCAGCAACGTACGAGACGAGTTGGTCGGAGGGCAGACGGGAAACGATGAAAAGAAAGTCTGAACACGAATGCAATCGCTGCTCGTGGCACCCAGGGACCGGTATTTCCGCACCGGCAGCAGTCAATCACCGGGTGGATTGTGTATGGTGCGTCAAGTTCTTTCGATTGTTATTCCAGCCCAAACAGGGCACCACGAGCAAAAGATGCTGGAGGAGAGCTTGTTACCGGGAAGCGGAAGTTTTTGAGCCGATGAAGGGGTTTCGCTATTTATACCAGGAGAATCAGGGCATTCGTCGTCTCGCAGTCGCAAAGATTAGACTTAATCATTCATGGCGTTCGTCCGGCAAATGGAACCAGAGAGAGAGCGAGCGAGCCTGCACACACAGGCAGTTGTTATTGCTGCTGGTGTGATCGGTCCGATAAGCTGCCATCGGGAGCTATCCCTCGGGACCATTAGGACGGTCTGTACTGACCAGCTGGCAGACGTTACTTTCAGTCTCTTTCGGACCGTTCGGGTGATCAGATGCAATCGAAGTGCCGTACAGTATCGATACGATGGTGACGCGTGTGTTGGATGGTGTTATTACCTTCGGCTTGGCACTGTTGCTAGTGTCAGTGGTTGGTGGGAACCCGCTCGAACCGGCCTGCCCTCTGCTACGCTCCGCCTCACCTGCCACATCCGAATGGCAACCCCGAACTCCGGAGCAAACGCTGTACGCGTACGTACGCTGCCTCAACGACTCGTCCGCCAGCATTGAGATGAAAATCCGCTGGGTCATGTGGCAACCGGACATGTCGCCCGAGAGCCAATGCTACGTCAAGTGCGTCAGTGAGGATCTCCGGCTGTACGACCCAGCCCGGAGACAGTTTGTGCCCGAGCGCTTCGAGCAGCAGGCCCGCGCATTCCACGAAGATCCAGACTCTGCCGACCTGAAGCAACTGTACAGCGACGCAAACCAACTGCTTACGGGCCAACTGCCCGACAGTGAATGTTCGACCGTGTTCGCCAAATACGCACCATTCTACGCGGTGCATCAGGAACACATACTGGACATCTTCCATGGTGACCTGCGCAAGATCTTGGTCACGTACCAACAGCTGGGACCACGCGTCAAACAGATCGGACAACACTTTATGGACTACTGCGAGAAGCGGTACGGGTTTGTGTGGACGGACGAGGAACAGCGCCGGTGTCCCGATCGAAACGCGGTGGAATGCATTCTGGGCGGGTTCCGGTGGATCACCGAGGAGGGTACGGTGAATGTACGTTGACGCCGACGCGTATCAGTATAGGTGGTAGAGTTGTGGTATTGCTTCCAATGTAAACATTGATGGTTCTCTTTGCGCAGGTTGCAGAGATTGTGCGAGACTACAGTGGGTTCGGTGTGGCGGCTAACGAGCTCGAGCGCTGTCAAGTGGCCGACGAGCTGTACTGGTGTTTGCGCGCTATCAGCCCCGACAAACTATCGGCCGTTATACGGCAGCGTAATGGGCAGACGGCTTACTACTTCGATCAAACGTCCGAGGATGAACCGTGGAAGTCGGCCGTGGAGTTCGGTAATTCACGGCTCAATCGAGCTTAGTGAAGGAAATGAATTAAGCCTTTACTAGAGGCGCACGAATAAGTATACGCCAACTTGACCATACTGTTGGGTTTGCTGTCAGCTCAATCTTTCAACGAAATAAACCAAAAATTGCTTTTCATTAAATTTCCCATTTTTATTTTTTTGTGACAATAACTTATGTTTTTACTACAAAAATAAGGCAATGCTATTAATGAGTTTCCATCTATGAAAAGTTAAACAATGGTTTAATAAGCTTCTTCGCTGTTGTACTTTACTCCACATGAGCAATTTGTTCGCAGGCACAATTAAATACACACTCTGCTATTGTTTTCATACCAAGTAACCTGCATTGGTTATAATGTATAACCAAGTTCTGTATCAGAAAAATACATTTCGCCTGCGGTTTCATTTCGTTGAAATATTACTATAAAAATAACAACTTTTGAACATATTTAACTTTTTTATTACCATAACTTTTACTTCAATGTGCGATTATTCAATTACCTGACATCAATACAAATGTTCGTTTTCATAGCTATTTTGAAGGATAAATCGTGCTTTCTTCCAGCTCATTCAGTTTAATGTTTAAATCTACTAGAAATGTTTAAGAATAAATAAAAATAGTTAGATGTCTAGTTTCAGACAGCAGCAACAGGTTTTGAAACCGATCCGGACATAGTCTTCCTACAACGAACAAATAATTCGATCCTTTGGTATTTAGGAAGAGCTTTGTACGATGGTCTAGTTGAAGATTTAATGGACAATATTTATAGCAGCTTATAACAACTAGTGAATTTGCTCCAGTAACTGAGCTTTAACAGGATTCATGAGGATCCAGAAAGAGAATTTTGTTGAACTTGCTACTTCGGTTGACTTTGGAAAAGGTCTCCCGTGGGAGTAATCGAATATGGTTGACCAGTTATAGGTATATGGGATATGTTTGGACGGTTCTAGTCGGCATATTGCTGCTTAGTAGTAGACACTGTTTTTATAAAAGCCAGGCATCGCTTCTAACGTTTAATTGGAGTATCTGTTCAATTTTTGACCAAACTACTAATGCTTAGTTATGGTCTGATATTTCTGGTCAATCCAACTCCGAAAAGAACGACGAGAAGGAGTAGAGCAAGTAAAGAAGCATTAATATAAGTGATCTCTAGTAACGTTATGTTTTTTACTATGAGAACTCTTAGAAAACTCTTAGATTCATTAAAAACTTGGTAATTCTACATCCAAGAGAATTACATTTACACACAAATATTGAAACGGAACTATTTCATGTCCGACGACTTTACCAATTTCAAGTGCTCCTCTTTTCTTACTTTACCAACATTTGTTTTTTTTTTTCTTTCAATCAAAACTTTTACAATCTGTTCCATTGGCCAATAATTTGCCATCCTTATGGTGCAGCGCTCGATGCGCTTTCGACCTTCGATACCATCCACAGCGGCAAAATCGAACACTCCTTGAAGCTTCGTTCCCTCCCCAAAGGCGTTGTAAAGACATCGGCACCGACAGGAGAATAGCAGCAACGGGGCCAAGGGCTGTACGAGTCAGCCATCGATCAAGCTTTCGTACGGTCGGTGCAATGCGCAACGAAGAACCCCTTTTTTTCTGCACGTGTGGCGCTCGTATTACGACCGTATGGAGCCATATTTATGGCCGGCGCTGAACTTGGCGTGCACTTTGCAACGGATTTTGCCCTCAATTCATGCACCGTGTATGGTTCGAATTTTTGGGAAATAATTTTCTTCATCAAGCAGCGTGCCACGAAGGCCACGTAATTAATTGCCCTTTGTGTGTATCGGTGTTTCGGTTTCTTACGGGACCGTTCCAAAAGTCTTGCCAGGTGTTGTTTTGGCACGTGGGAAATAAACAAGGTACAAATAGAGGCGTGAAATGAGCAAAGGAAGAATTTTAAATCCCTGCTGGGTGGGAATGTTCATTCATCAGGTCTCTTTAGGGGGAAAAAAACAATGAAGAAAGAAGTAGGTCAAACAATAAGGTAGGAGTAGTATGTGCCATATGTTGAGCACCTTTAGGAACTTTACTTTAGCTTTGAAACTTCAATATAGCTATATACAGAGATGGATATTGTGCTAAGAAAAAAGATTCTAACGCTCATCTAACGTACCGACATTTCTTCATGATTATACTGTAGAAAACTCAATTCTCGAAGCAGCTATTCCTTCCCGAAATAAAATCATAACGCATGCCCATCACATGTAGGACTGCATCGTCAAAGCATTAGAAAATTCATTAATAAATCAAAACCAAACGCTCTCGTGAGCACTGCGCCACGGTTGGAAAGTTGTACCCTTCAAAGCATGTCAAACATCATGCTCATACACACATTCCCATGCTAGCTAAGGTGGAACCGTTCGTAATGGGTGTATGTATCGCCCTGCCCGGCGAATGAATTCGTGCTCAATTTCGCCCCGACAGCGATATAATTGTCACTCAATCCGAAAATTTTCCAATTAAAGTTTGCTCATCGTACTCGCCACTGGTGAGAGCGACCGTCCCATGCAATACCGACCGGACGGACGGACGGACAGCGGGTGTGTCTTCGGAGGGTTTTCGGTGTTGGATTTTTGCGCTCCATGTCCACAGTGGGACGGATGGTTTTTTGGATTCACAACAGCAACGGGACGGGCGGGCTTGCAACAAACACCTTCGACCGCCTGTGTACGCTAATTAAAAACTCAACTTTAATGATAAAAGTTATAATTTTATTGTGCCTTACACCGGACGGTCTGTGTGTGTGTGTACGTTATGTACATTTGTCGGTGCACGGTACGTTGTCAACGCTGCTTACCCGCCGACCGTTCGGGTGTTCTAGTCCCGCTTTTTGAAGAGTTTATGATTGTGAGTTGTAAAAGTTCGAATCTGGCAGGATTATTCTTCCAGTTTTGCAGAATTTGTGGTTAGTATGTTCGTTAAGAAATTCTTCATCCGTAAAGCAGTTAATCGAGAGCATATGCGAACCCATCCGATTGGGGATCGCTTTTGCAGAAGTTACTTTTTAATTACATTCTTTCGCTTGACAAAGTTGAAATTACAATCAATTGTTAGTTTATATTGCTCATCCATTAGCTCGCCATATGTGACCACAAAAAGCGGCCCAAGAATAATGGTTCGCAGCACATTCCAGTGCCATAAATATAAGCCAGAAACACCTGAATCCTTATCAAACTCGTACCCCGTTTTGGACCGGTTCTAAGTACTAAGCCTTAATGGGTGATAAATGTAACATCTACGCCATTTTCGGGTCGGCTGAGCATGGTTTTTGTAATTAACGTAAGCGCAATGTTTTGCTAAGCCGTCCGCAAAAGGCAGGCAAGGCCCACACGAGGTCATTAACGGACGTGCTAATGATTTTGCATTTCAATTACTACACAACGCCGATTGACTACAGTGGGGCGAATTGTCCCGGGGGCGAAAGGGTGTGAGTGGGCGGTCTTTGCGGTCGGTAGCTCCCGAATCAAACCACCATGACTATAAATTCGTATAATCCTTCAGCATGTCATACTGGTCGAACATGTACGCGGGCGCGTGGAGTGGCACGATGCAGCTCAGTAAGCTCTGACGCCTCCCATATCTCCTGTGCGGGGTTCAAAATTCTAGTTATGCAAAGTTTTCCTTTCCTCGTGTTCTGAGGTAACAGGTAAGGTGAGAGATGGGAAGCGGAGGACACGCAAATGTGGAAACTGATTCAAATAATTTTTCGGTCTATTATAAATCCATAATATGGTCATAAATCCTACCGTGCTGAACCTTACGGTTGAACCTTTCCAACTAAAACACGTGCAAACTGCGAAAGGGTCTTTGTGGTCAGGCTTTAGAAATACTATCCCCCCCCCCCTTTTTCCCTCTCCCTTTTCCCTCCTACTATACACACACACAGATAGGAGGGAACCTAAAAAAAGGAGCAAAAACTGGGACCACATCCAACTGCTGCCCAAATGCTACACTCATTAAGCACACCGGGCAGTCATCGGTCCATTTGCTCTATCCGCCAATATATTATTTGCTGCCAGTGTGTGTGTGTGTGTGTGTGAGTGAGTTTGGGAATTTTTTTTGTGCGCCTGTATCAGCGGTACATCAACCAGGGACGTTGTTCCCCACGGTTGGATTTAGCTGGGTGGCTTCCAGGAAAAACCTCGACCACTACACACCGGTTCGATCTATATTTTAAGCCACCAGGCTTCGGTTCCTCGAAATTAGGTGCTCTGAGTAATGGCCGGTGTATGAAACTGTAGTCGGCACAGTTTGGCAAATATTGGGAGCGAATCTTTCTTCCCCAAGTTAGGGTTCAAAAGTGGACCCCAAACCCTAGGTTCCTCGCTCGATGCTAAGGGCTGGGAATGACGCTTTACGCTCAAAAATAAATGTTGCTACATACGATGAATTATATGTTTTCAACTTAATTGGTTTTCCTAGTTTTTGGATTTATGGTGCTGCCCTCTCCAGCCGGGCAGCCAGGCAGTGGGTATGGTAATTGGTTGAAATCAGAAACTCGTCCAGGATGGTAGTGGTGAGTGGTATCGCACACACTCACACACCCATATATTTTCCCATCTGGGTCGGTCCTCTCGATACGTTCACTTACTGGTTAGTAAGTTTTTTGGCTTTAAAACGAAATTGAGCCTGCAAAACTATTACTTTTTTTTTGCAAAAGCTATTTTTAAGAATCTGGCAACACATAATGGTTTTATGCGGTTAAAACACTTTGCATCATCACATGCTTTATCACATCGTTGCCTTCGCTGCCCGTATAAACTCTCCTGCTGCAGAACATTGACCAAGATTCGCTCCGGAGCTACTAAGCGCATTATTAGTAAGTTGGTCATGAACTGGTTGTATTATAATTTACTTTATCGATGTCCCTGAGATAATCGACTGCCGCAAAAGGGATTATGGGATACAGAGCATAGATTTTGCTCACTTTTTCCACCTTTCTTTTTCCACACCCGGCGGAAAAAAGTCAATGTCACTCGTCCATCCAGTTCGTTCGTTTCGTTCCGGTTTGGAATGTCGCTGGAGCACAGTACGGGCAGGACGTGCTAGGAATATGAAATTCATCTGCAACTATCCAGCTCTTCTGCTTCCTTTTTGTGTGCCCACACCTTTTATACCAATAGAAATGGAAAGCGTAGGAAATGCAATAGGGGGAGACAAATTCTCTTCCAGTAGATCAGAATTCCATTTTGCAAATAGCAGGAAAGCGTACGGTCGCGATCGTTCACAGCGGGCAAACCATTTAATCGTTTAATGGTATTCAAGGGTGAATGAAAAGTTTTTCCCGTTCCAGATCTGGAATGTGATGTGCTGTGGGAGGTTGCGAAGTGGGGAGGGACGTGCAGGGAAACTATATATTGCGGTTTGCGAAAGGTGATGTTATTGAAAGTGAAAATATGTTGATATTGTGGTGCTGATGATATGATCGCCTCGTTAATGGAGTGTGCGAATGTAGTTTGAAGCGTTGACAGTTGGTTGGATGCTTCAGTTTGCTGTTTCCATGGTTAGTTTGATTGACAACAATTTGTGTTTGTTAAAAGTGTTTGTTGCATCATTAGCAAATAGAATAAAAGCAATAAATCGAGAGAATGTTTCATTGTTCGACATACTATAGCCCAAGTTGGAATGCTATATTTTATGCATTGTTATGAAAGTGCTCGAATCATAAATAAATCATTTGTTGAAACCTTTTCTGGTATATTATTTTTTAGTAGTGCTTCTATTTTTGTTTGCAGTACGTATTGGCCATGTTGCTAACATTGAAAATGCTCTGAAAAAGTTACAATGTTTAATAATTCTTCCACTGCAACAGAAAATCAGGTTCTAAAATTCCACAATAATAAAGAAAATTATTGAATTATTATTTTAGAAATGAAATACGGCTTACTAAATATTGAGTTAATAACAAAACTTTAAAAAAATTATTTTGGATAGTTATGGATTGATATGGTTTAGTTTCTCAATAATAAGCTTTATCACGGCAAGAATCTTTAAAACAAAAATGCATTTTCTTCTTCTACTACTATAACTCAAAAGGTTGGCTGCCATTTCAACCGTTGATGCGCTTAGTAGCGCTCATCACTACTTTTTACCCAAGATTCCGAGAACCTTTTATATTGCAGTACGTTCGTTCGGCAGCTTCGAGTATACTTTGATACGTTATCAATCTCGAATGACTTCCTTACCGCAGTTGCACTAGAAGCACTCTTGCTAAAATTTTATATCGACCAAAATTTGATAAAATCCTAAAATCTTCGAAAATAATGATCATGTTGGTGCTGGTATTGATTCGCAGAAACATAATAGCTGTTGTCTAGATAACCAGATATTCAAGTGGGTAACCAGTAGTCCAACAAAACTTTTCTGCCGGACTATGGTTTACAGAATCTTCTGATACTTGTTAATGTACGTTCAGGTTGCTTTCTTAAATGTTAGTTTTTTATTCCTTGCATTATATTGTTTAATTTTATTCTTAAAGTGAAATATGCTACTCCAAATCTATTTCTTTTGATTCTCTGCTGAAGCTTTTTCCTAGCTTGGTGGCTTTTAAATAATAATTAGACTTATCTGACCTATTCTTGCTTGATTTGATGTTTGTTTCCGATGGAAGATCTATCACAGGCTACCCTTCTCGTTGTGATTGCAAATATTTGCCAGGTGAATCGTTAGCGTTGTCGTTCATTAGAATAGTCAACGTATAAGTTTAAGGATAAGAGCACAATTGTTAAACATCAACGATCAAGAACGCTTAGAATATAGATACGTACGCTGAACTGTGTCAGTAAAACCATGAATACTGTTTATTGCATGATACATACAATAATACAACGTAGTGCCAATCACGTATCACTTACTTTTCTGATGATGTGAGATATCTCACGGAGAAGAATGTACGTGATGAAAAAATGTTTTCTGTGTATCCGAAAAAAAGGTGTTGCGCGTTCGACTGCTGATTTTTAACTCTAAATTTATTACATGCATTACATTCAATCCGATCTTCGTTCGTGTTCAACCTTCGTCCTTTCTAATTTATACTACCTAGTTCGTGCCTTAAACTAATTGCCCTAGAGGTGATCGCGTAGTTCAAATATTTTCGTTAAGTTCCCAACATTCCGGCCACCAAAGAAAGTATTTCTTTAACTAAACCTAAGAAATTCAATTGTGGATTAACTATAATTTAAACTATCGATGGAATTCATTGAAATTTATAACCTAAACCTTAATGCATGTAACGAATTCCATTGCCCTAGATCATTTCGCAACTATCCTAATGTCAACAGTTAGTGTGTGAGTGTATGCGTGTGTGTAGTGAGATGTTTGTTTACAATTCGTGGTTGTCTCGTGGTGCGTTGTTTCCTAGCTGATTGTCGTCTAACATGTTTGGATTTGGGAGAATTGCAATTCTAGCTGTTGCACGCACTATTTCCTTTCCGGCTCCTGTACGCAGTGTTACAACCCGAACAATTCCATCTTTACCTGGGTGTAGTTTCGACACTCTACCCATTGGCCAACAGGTAGGTGGTATATTGTCTTCCCTGATAATGACTAGCTGTCCCTCTTTTAGGTCGATTGGTTTTGGAGAGATATGTTTCGCACGGGCCTGCAATTGTTGCAAATACTCGGGGTACCACCGTTCCCATAT
>KZ061731.1:282517-295728 GCA_002091835.1 Anopheles maculatus | reverse complement strand
CAAAACTGCACTTGATGAGACCTGCTTAGACAGTTCCAGCACAGACCCTTTATCTTCACTATTTCCCGCCGTTGATTCGTATCATTGTTCAGGAATACCGGACAATCACGTAACAGATGATATTCCGAACATTGTAGCAGGCATTTCGCTTGTTGTGAGGCAGGAGAACTGGACGGGTGCATTGCAGCTGCGCTGGTGATCGGCTTCCGTGATGCAGGAAAACGATGAGCGCCGGCCACCTTGGTCGGTGCAGTCTTTTCACAAGCGAAGCTTTTGCTCGATTTCAATATACGAATTCGATCTTGTAGGAAATCGATCACTTCACTGTACTTGTCCCGTTTGCAATGCACCGAATGTTTTTCCCAAGCCAGAATGGTTTCATTGTCGAGTTTCATCAGCAGCATATTGGACAGAGGCGTGTCCCAAGTGTTAACCGGTTCCTGTAGTTTCACCAAACCATTCACATGGCGCGTGAATTCGTCTACTAACGTCGTCAAACCGTCAACACTTTCTGCTTCCATTCCCGAAAGAAAATGTAGCCTCCGCCAGTACTCGCGAATTAACATCCGTGTGTTGTCGTATCGCTTGAGAAGCGAAGCCCAAGTAACCGCATAATTTTCCGTCGTTAACGCCACATGTTCGAACGATACAGCCGCTTCGCCCTTTAATGAAGAGAGCAGATACTGGAGCTTGGCGATGGCTGGTAAATCAGCTGAAGCGTCGATCATTGCCACAAAACGATCGCGGAACGACAACCACTTTGTTGAATCCCCATCGAACGTTGGCAGTTCGATTTTTGGCAACCGAAGATTGGGTGCGTTTGGCCGTCCAAACGCGAGCGTAGAATTTGCCAAAAGTGTGGATTCGTGCGGGTTGGCGTCCTTCCGTTGATTCTCCCTGAAGAATGATTTCAGCCGCCGACACCGTTCTTCCATATCAATCCTGTCGTTGATACAGGCTTGAATTGCCTCGCTGCTATCGTCGCACTCCTCCAACTTCGCTACCGCAGCGAAAAAGTCGTGTCTATGCTGCTCCAGCCCTTCCAAAGCCTCCGGAACCTGGCTTACGTCGTCGCTGCTGAAGGACTGCATAAACCGCTCGAGCGATTTAATGTTCTCCACCGCGATTAGTTTTTTATGCTGTGCAGCCTTGATTTTCTTGTCCATTTTTATCACTCACTTTCCGAACTAGCGTGAAAAAAAAACGAACACCAAATTAAACGAAAAACCGACGCCGTGAAATTTTGAACGGTGGCGAAACTCGACCGTTAACCCTGCCGTCAGGCGAATGAACTCGAACGCGCGAAATTTGAAATGGCGCGAGTGATGACTTGCACCGTGCTCGTGATGCGGAGCGTACCGAATTTGTCCATGCACTTAGTACCGAAAGAAAACCGTTGCTCTTGATGCAGAGCGAATAAAACACTTAACATGCACGAATCCGGTTCGAAGGACCAAAAATGTGAGATATCTCACGGAGAAGAATGTACGTGATGAAAAAATGTTTTCTGTGTATCCGAAAAAAAGGTGTTGCGCGTTCGACTGCTGATTTTTAACTCTAAATTTATTACATGCATTACATTCAATCCGATCTTCGTTCGTGTTCAACCTTCGTCCTTTCTAATTTATACTACCTAGTTCGTGCCTTAAACTAATTGCCCTAGAGGTGATCGCGTAGTTCAAATATTTTCGTTAAGTTCCCAACAGATGAGTTAGATTGAATTTGTTTTTCATATGGTAAAAGGCGCATCGTTTTGCAATAGTGTTTCTGTTTCAGATTGCAATACCATTTCGGTAACGAAAAAGTTTGAATAGTTAGCCTATTTTAATTTATATGTCTGTTTTGTGATTCAATTTTACTTATCACGTGATTAACTTTTACGAATTCTGTATTATTGCTTTTTTCTATCATTTTATGCTCTACAATAACTTATCAAGCTAATGAATCGCTTAAGGCAAATGGTTATCATATATAATTGTATTACCATTTTTTTATAAAATAAAAGGCTAAATAAAAACAATGTCAACTATAACACCCTTCTAAAGCACTCAGTACTGAATCGAAACGATTTCAAACGAATCTTCAAACATTGTAAACACAAACACAACAAAACAGCATCCCACCAGACAGTGCAATCAACAGCACCGTATACAGCCATTTTCTGCTGAAAAACAAATCATACTCGCAAAACGGGTGAGAAAAAGAGCACAAACAGAAAAAACATACCTCCTCATTCTATGCTCACGAGAAGGATAAGCACCGGCAGTATCATTCGCGTCCGTTGCACAGTGCTGCAGCTGCCGAAGTATAATAATTTAAAAAATCAACAGCATAACAGCAAACTTGCAGCTACCGGTGAAAGACTTTCGGATTTTTCACTCCATATTTTTAACTCAAAGCAGCATAGGAAAAAATACTCTGTGACTCTGTCGGTTGTTTTTGTTGCTTTTCTGTTCGGTAGTTGCCACTATACCTTTCGCCCAAACCGGGAGCACTTTCTATGTGTGTGTGTGTGTGCTATATTTCCCGGCATTTGTTTTTCTTTTTTGGCAAGCTTACTGGCGGATAGTTTGTCATGGTGCTACAATGAAGTAGTTATGATAAACAGTACGGTACGGTTGCATCGGTTGCCGGAAGTTGGTGCAGTTGGTGCTCCGGAACATGGGACAGCACGACGGAAGGAAACGAGCCACGGCACAACAACAACAACAACAACAAAACCTAACCAACCCAAGCTTCGAAAAACATTCACCGAAAGGTACGGTTGGTTGGCTTGCTGCTGCTGCTGCTGCTGCTGGTGAGCTAGTCCTGTCTGTATTTCGCTCTCGTTCGCTCGTTTCGCTGCAGCTTTCCATTAAACCGACTGCATGCATAAATGCATAAACGCTTCTGGTTCGCTGCCAAAAAGCCTTTAAACTAACAAATTTTATGGCGCACACACACACACCCGACCTCATGATTTTGCCGCCTCCCGAACCGGGAGCGCTCCCGAAGCTCACGCCAACGACCTGGGAATGAATGTTAAAGTGAAATAAAAGTGAGCATGATTTGGGATTTAGCTGTCCGGGGGTTCGGTCAACGCAAGGTAGGCTCACGTCTATCCCCAGGCGCACCACGATACAGGTGAGTGAGTAAGTCGCACAGGAACGTCGTTCGCCGAGCGCCAAACACTCGTACAAAATACAGAAATAATATTCCGTCCTGCAGGAAAGTCACCGCCAGGCGAGACGACCCAAAGGCAGTACGAAACAAGACAACCAGAGCTCGTCCTTAACGTTACATGTGCTGGATAGCAGCGAGTGCTCGGAAGATGATGCCGAGAAACGGTACATAATCGTCTTTGCGATGGTCCACTGGAGCCGAAACCGGTGTTCGAAAGCGAGTCGAGTCGAGTAGTTTAAAATATTTGGCCACCGTTTGCTTGCGCCAGCGCTCGAAGCACCCGCACAAAAGCCTCGACGGAATGGTTTATTTATTCATTCGCTTGTACGGCAAAGATGGCGGACCGTGTGCTGCCAAGGTACTAACTGTGTTTTCGCTCCTGTTGAGTGTCGGTGTGTCGGTGTGTGCGAACGATTTCGCCGTACTGCCGTTAGCTGGTTTTCACTTCCATCAATAATTGATGCACGATTGTTCGTGATGGAATTTCGGAGGCGCCCGAACCACCCGTAATGCCGTAATCCTCGGACACACGGACGGTCAAGGTCAAAAGGGAGCGAAGGAAAAGTCCGTACCGGCTGAAGCAAGTGCGGCTGTTCGTGCGTAACGAAATGCGCAAATAAGCGCGAAAGCAAGGAAGCAGTCTTTTGCAAACTGAGCTGCTATTCATTAATGCAAATGGTGGAATTTCTACTTTCTACGGTCGCTGGATAGTAGCGAGAGAATAGAGCTAGTGAAGATTACGACATTAATTCTGTGTAATGCAAAATTCATAAGTTGTTTCAAAGTTACTTTAAAATTTCATGATTTTAGTTAGTTTCAGTATGAAAATTGTCTTAACTTGCTGTCTTGGCCAGAGAGGTCTTTATTTAAAGGAAGCTTTAAAATATTTTATTTTGCACTGACGCATAAGTAAGCTTAAAATACTATTTAATCGTCTTATTGTTGTTCTTAAATATTGTTAGATTTGGTTTGATCCAAACACTTATTTTGATACAAAAAATTAACATTAAGAAACGACAAATCTCTTTTTGTTTGTTGTCTTTGCATGAAAAATCCTTAGCAATATCACAACTCTCAGCTTCTTCTTTACTTTTATTGTTGTTTTAATTAAATTTTTAGCAAGATTATTTTTTATTGCTTATCCTTGAGCTCGATCCAAATGTGCAACATAAAAAAAAAGTAATCAAAACGCTCCACCATATTCACCGATAACAAATTTCTCTTTACTGTTAACTCTTACAGTGTTCTCCACAATCACTCAACACCCTTTTATCATTTACGCTAGCGTATCTCATCATGCCGATCATCATCATCATCATGAGCTTCTGTTCACATTTTTCACCACCCCCTCACTGGTTCAACGCTTGTCGCCCCCTCGTTTAGGTGGCTTTGTGGCAACGGATGATGCATCCAAAGCGCCAGGCCCCTTAACGCTCCACACCGAACGCAACCCATTAAACGTCCAATGAAACGGTGGCTGCTAGAAGCAAATGCTGGTTGCAAATAATAATAGTGGATGCTGCGGGAAAACGGTACCGTTGCATCGCTCCAGTTGGCACACATACAAACCGGCCCCGGCACCGACATGAAAGCGTAGCGAGTTTGAGGCAAAAATTATGGCATTTTATTGAAGTTGTCTTCGTACGGTCGGCCAAATACCGGAGCACGTGCACACAAAAGCTTACGAGACACACGTACAAACGCATACACACACACATAAACACCCAACCATGCAACCGTACATGCACATGCCACCATTTTATACTGCAGTCGGTTGCACTTTCTGACCTTAGCGGCGTCGTGAAATTGGAGCTTACCGTTGCCGTCTCCTTTTCGGGGGCTCCATTTTATGGTGGAGAAAATCGTCCACATCCGTTCCGCCCCAATCGTCATCCCTCTTCGCACCCCTCTCTCCTCATACCACGTTCTGCTCTAATGTCTAATGCATCCATCTCTGTGCACTGCGTGTTGTGCTCGTGATACGCCTTGATCGTTGTCTCATTGCACAAAGCGAAGAGCAAAGTCACACGTGTTTGGTCGTGCACAAACGGCAACTTTCTCGCTCTTTCTCTCTCTCTCTCGCTCGTGCGCACGTGCTCTCACATCTCTGTGTCACACAAAAAGCTACGGGAGGGACGCGTTTTTATCGTCCACAATAACTGCAATTTCGATGATTTAACATTTTTCCTTTTTATTTATCTGCCGAATATTATGGCAATCGAGATAAAACTTCGCCAGTGTTCTGCGGGAGGGAAAAGCACGCAGGTGGAGCAGTGGGATTTATTTTTCCTTTCTTATTTTATAGATTTTAGCCAGCGCTTTGCCGCTTGGATTTTGAGGTTGTATTTAGAGAAAATGGTATTGGTGTGTGTGTGCGTCAGTTTTTATTTTATATATCCTTCAGTTCCAGCTGTTGCCTTTGGGGTGCATTCGGGGAGAATGTTTTCCTTTTTTTGCCTTTTTTTGTGCTCGTCTCTTTTATGTTGGTATTTTATATCGGACTTTAGCGTTTTACAAAGCACCGGGTGCCATAGGGGAACCATTTTCGTTTGACTGAAAGCTTTACTAGGAGGGAATTTGTTGGCCCGAGTGAGGCGACTGTTATTTTTAATCGGTACGACAAATACTATCAAACGTGATTCGATGATTGCAATTACTTTTCTCCGTTTCGGTTTTGTGGAATCTTTCGATAATGCGACTTTCTGTCCGGTAAAAGCAGTATAAGAATTTTTTTATGTTAATGTTTTGTTTGTACTGTACTGTTTTATTTGAACACACATCTTTTTTAATTTATAAAAACGTTATAAATCAAGTTATGAATGCTTTAAACTTACTAAGAATACACCATCAAATCGAAAATTTAGTAAAGGAAATTTGTGAAAATTATTCTTACTACTCCATCATTTAGTATCATGTTTTAAACGAAGAGTATTTGATCAAATTATACTCGATAAATATGTGTTTTTGAAGATACAAGATCATTGTGCTAAGAGAACTTGTATTCAATGTTTTGTTATGATATTTTTTTTAAATCGTTATTTATTTGATATTTTAGCGATAAGAGAATTTTCAACCCTTCTTTAACGAATGAATGAAGAAATTGTTTTGTTTGTAAATAGTATTGCAGTATCTCATAGTAGTATTGATTAATATGTAAGATTATATTGCTGGAAACAAGTACTGGGCGCCTCCATTAGGTTGGATACCCTTGTTCGAATTAGGTTTCACCAAATACGATCGAAGTCCTTTGGACATGATTAACTTCATAGCTTGAAGGCTTTAAGCGTTGATAATTTCTTTAAACACTTGTCTTTGTTTCTATATTTTTTTTCAATCTAAAGTTCTTTTTATATATCCTTTAAAAGTAAAAATAATGTAGCAGCTTTAAGAAACTACTTAGAGTGTAATATACGCTCTTCGTATACACTTTTTAATCGAGGAGAAGGAAACTTCGAACTCGCGGAAACTGAGGTGGAAAGGTGGACGCATCGGGCGAAAAATGAAACAGGACACACGTTAGAGTTTCAACTTAACCCTTCTGACTGACTGCCGACTGTTCGTCTGCCGACTGAACGTCTGACTGTTCGTCACCATTCTTTATTTATATCACTTATTCTCCATGTTTTGTTCTTACATTGTTCTCTTTTTCTGTACCGACTTTCTTTCTGCACTTTCACTTAATTTCCAAGGTTTCTGGGTGTGCTTAAGGTTTATTTGAGATGTGCGCTTTTTTCGTCAAGGTTGTTGGCGTTACCCTACGAGCGCTTACGATTATGCTTACGTTATGTTTATTTTGGTTTTCTGGCCCTGGCGTGCGTACGCGCACGGCTTGCGCTTGTTGCTGTTTTTGACCTGTCTCAACTTGGGTTGTTTTGCTAACTTTAAGTGTTTGGTCAAAATGGTTAATTATGCAATTGTTGCATTCTTTCGTCGGAAGTTAACCTACTGTCCTAGTTTTGGTGTTAACGGGTGTTGTGCTATATTGAGAGTTTAGTTCAGAAAGTGAATGATATCTGTATAGCATTATGGATGCTACAAGAGTAAGGCCGTCTTTATTAAGAAAAATAGACTGCACACGGCGTATTTTTTGATAAAAATAAAACAATAGACACATTTTTGTTCCTGAAACTCATAGTAATGAATAGTTCCTAAGTATTGTTGCTCATAATCAAAAAGTACTGGGCGCCTCCATACGTTTGGATACTTAATATTAATATCAATTTAAACAAAACCGTTTTTTTAAATCAATTAGAATGGCCTGGCCTTGATGCTAAATGAAAATTTTAATGTTAAAAGTTGTTGAATCATAAACCAATTCTTTAATCCAAAATCAAAACGATTTTTGATTAAAATAATAAAAAAAAATTAATTAATTTTTGTCTTTTCCGTCACAATCAAAGTATTGTTAGAAAGAACAAAGATATTTCTAAACCAAAAGTGATATAACTTGATTGAGGTCTTTATTGGTTTGAAGGTTTAATTTTATGAAATGTTTTGTAAAATAGTTTGTTTGTTATTTAACAGAAAAGGATGAACCTAGTTGCTTCGGGATCACTGCTGTGATTGTTCGACTATTAAATAAAATGCCACTGTATGTTGATATTTCTCATTTTTAAATGACAATGCTTTACAATTCAATTTGGCTATTGATGAAAGAATTGATTTAAAAATGATGATGAAAGAAATGATTTTAAAATAAATTTAAAGTAATTATAAAATGTTAAACCTTCACCCGCAATGCAAACGACATAAACCATGATTGTTCAAATGTTTGGAGTAATCTTTGACACCTTGACGTTTGAATTATGTGGTTTAATTTTCGTTTTCGTTCCATACCACACCGCAGCGGACTGGTCCGAAAAGCGTCGCTAAAAGATTTCCCACTCTACCCCATGAAAAAGCCACCCCAGAGAAAAAAATCCGATTCCTTTAACCCATACACTCGTTCTGGGCATTGGATTGGTCACGTCGCCTAAATTAAACCTCTTATCAAGGTTTCCGTTTGCATTGCTTCTCCATCAACGAATCTTGCCGTCGATGCATTTCGGGACTGGAGAGAAAAAAGCAGCTAAACGGAAAAAAGCCATAATCTTCCCAGTCCCGTCCGAGCTACTGACCTTGTCTGATTTCTCGGTACGCCCTCGGTGCCACGTCGCTGCATAATGCACCCGATAGCATTGCACCGACTGACCTGCTGATTTTTGGTTCAGTCGAAAATCCTTCGCAGCACATCGCCGCAACGGTCAGCTGTTCGGGGCTAAACCATCCGAGAAATGTCGATTCACTCTTGCACCGCGCTTCGTACACCCAACCGCACCACTAACACTATTGCTCTTTTCTACGTTTTCTTTCTCATTCTTGCCCATTTCTTATTGCAAAACCAACCCACGATTTGCAGATTCAAAAAACCCCCCTCGAAACCGACCGGTGTCAATGCTGCTTCCCAATTCGATCCACTCTTTTATCGCTTTTCCTTTTTAAGTGAAAATTCGATTTCATGGAAATGAATCATTCAAGCGAAGCGTGCAGAATCGGACTGGCTGGTTCTCGGGTGGATTGGTGGTCGAATTATATTCCACCCACCCGAGCGAAATGGTTCGGTGGGCGGAACGAGTGCGCGGGCATGGAAAATAGGGCGGATAGAATGATACCATGTGGAAAATTGAAGCTGGAAAGATTTGGCCTGCAAGTGGGGCTTTTTTTTTCGTTTGCTGTGGTCGATAAAACGGCACTTCGGTGTTGGATTTGGTTGACAAAGAGGTGAGATGGAGCTTGACCCTGATGGTGCCCGATGGTGTTTGATGATATGTTGGTGGTGGTGGTTGATCCCTGAAAGGATTTGCACGGAATACGCAAAACGTCCCCAGCGAATAATTTGAATATTGAGCAGAAACGCAAAAGATGTCAACCGTTTTCTTAAAGCTTTTTCAAGGGTCTTCAAGAAATCGAAGAAATGGTTGAATAGTTTGAGTTGAAATACAATAATATAGCCATTTTAAAATTGCAATCAAAATGTGTTTGATGTTTTCACAGAAGCATCAATAAAAGCGTCGCAATATGTTTAGAAAAAGACACTTAATGCACCAATCGAAACAAGACCGAAACGCTAAAAGCCTAATAGAAAGCAATCAACCAAACTGTCCAACTGGCAATTCTGATTCAACACACAAACACTCCCATCAAAAAGGCTTAGTCACCCGAAAGGTCCTTTAATTTCCCCGATCATTGCTTTGATGTGATGTGCCGAACCCACGGGGGAAACCTTGCCATCGGGCAGCGAACATTCGGGAAAAGCCTTTCGTTTCGTTTTCTTCATCATTTCTGGAACGGAAACCTCTCGCCAGAAACACGGACAAATCCGACGGCGAAAAGTGTGCGAATGTCCTTGTGTGTGTGCTTTTTTTTTGTTTACTCCCTCGCCGTGTATGAGTGAATGTTATTTTGTTGACGCTGCACTACACAGAACCCATCCTTCGCCGGGCCCGAAAATCGATGGCCTATCATCATTTTACCCATGACAAGGGTTAGAGTATTATAAAACAGAAAAGTTACAGCAGCACGCAAGCAAAAACGACCCAGACAGGCTGGCAAAAGAAAAACCGTCCACCGGGGTGGACGCTATTTCGTTTGATGTCACGACACGGCAGGCCGCTCATTCGCCAAATGCGAACCAGACGCACGATGCACGACAAACGCTGGTAAAAGGACAAACCTCGGGAACGGTGTGCGCCTAAAGGAAAATGGGCCGCCCAGCTTCGTTCCGGGTTTCCGTTCCGGGAGGTTTACTTCGAATGTTTTCGGAAAAGCTTGACGTCTTCTCTCCGTTTTCGAGTGCCCGTTGGTGTTGCTGTCGTTGGCCGTTTTGTTCCCGGCTGTCGAATTATATTTGTTCTACAGCTTCAATGTCATCCGGATAGCGTTTTTTTTTTTCCTGCGCGTCCCGAAAAAACATCGGCCGTCTTTAAACTCGAACAGCGTGTCCGCTCTTGTTAAAAATTCATTACTTCTTTCATCTTTGGATTTTTAGGGTTTCTTTCTTAGCGTTGCGCTTGTATAGAGTTTTCCGAACCGGGATAGAAGGACACGCAGGCACACAAAACAACACTCACCAACGGAAGAAGAAACTTAAGATGTGTTTGGGTTATGGTCGAATGACAAAAAAAAATGCCCGGAAAAGAGAAAAGGCTTGACTGGTGTTTGGCTCATTGACAAGCGGCGTTGCGGAAGAGACAGATTTTTTGGTTGTTGCTGGTATGTTTGTTTAGGGGAAAAGTGTGCCGGAACATGGTAATAGGAAATTATTTTTAATGCTTAGAAGTTATTAGTTATGTTGAACAGTCGTGATGAAAGCATCAGAATAAAGCGCAAAAACTTGTTACCCATTTAATGAAATTTCTGCTTTAAATTCTTTTTTATAAGTAAGTTTATAAAAAAAAATCATTTTCATGCTCTAACTATTAATTTTGCTGCATGCTTCTGCACTTGAAACAATAAAATTGAACATGACTTGTGCAATTTTAATCCAATCGAACTGAAACGCATCCTCCAGAACCGTTGACCCAAAACCAGCAAACCATACTTTAATCCGTTCCGTTCGCTGGCACTTGTTCAATGCAAGTACTTGCCGGGTAACTGGACGGTAACTGCAATCAGTGCATCTGCCAAGAATCAGCTACCGCAGCAACCGAAGCAACATGCATTCAAACACACAACCCCAATCAGCAACCACACACGCCTTTACTACACACAATGGATGATAGATGGAAAGCGAGCGAGTGTAAGAGATAGAGAGAATAAAAATCCATTTGATTAATGAACAATCCCCTCAACGCTTCTTGGCAGCGCTTCTCCTACTTTTTTCTTACCATGTTTGTCCGATTTGTGTACACGGGCAAATGTCTGTAGCACACGTGGCTTACCGCTGATTGGTTGCCGTTTGGTTTAAACAACTTCGCGTCCTTGAGGGAATCCGAAACGGGACAGACATCCACACATCCACTTGGATCGTTTACAATACATCTCTCCACTCCCCAACCCCCCAACCGTGTCGGGGTTCGGGCGTGGTCGGGCAAGTCCATAAAACTGCTCCGCAAATCTACCGTAAAGCGTAACACCAGCTACCGGGCGCTCATAATAAAGCTGTAAATTTTCTTACAATACCATAAAAGATCGCACTAAATTATGTGGTCGGATACGGCGCATCGTTGGTGGGAGGGTAAGGAAAATGGAGGAAATGGAGAAGGAGGCTGAGCATTAAAGGATTTAGCTCAAGCGATTAGAAATTTGCGTCCCCGAGCAGGGAGCTTTCGGTGCGAATCCTTACAATTCAATGGCTGGTATGGTTTAAGTTATGGCTGTTTTAGTATTACATTGAAATTACACTCTTTGCGCTTCTCTTCTTTTTATTTCTGGTTGTCGGTTGCTGTGTGATGAGTGTATGTGTGTGTGTGCTGGCTGTTTGTTGTTGAAACAGGTTTAATGTGCACTGCATGAGTGAATGTACCCTCGGGAGACACTGAGACGATGCTTTATTTGGGAAACATTGTTAAAAAGTGCTGCTCAGAAATTCATGGTTGGTTTGGTGGTTAAATGTTGACACGAGTGTGGTGAGTACGTTGAGCTTGGTGGGTGAATTTCCTTTGACTTTAATGTTACAAATCGAAGCAATATGATGTAACGCTCGTGGGACAGATGCAACCCACGGGTCCTTTCAATACGGGCTAAAAATAAATGTTAAGGCAATCGAATAGTGAAAACTTTCCAGAGCGTCCATATAACTGATTTTCAATCATCAACATGATCATAATCATCAACATGATCATGATTAGCAATACGGCCAGGCTGTTCTATATGAATAAAAAAAAAAAAACAAAAAAAAAACATGATCATGATCAACAGCTCTTGTAGATATGTAATATGCAACCTCGTCATCTTATGACTGTGCTTGCGATCGCTTTCTTATAACATTCTGAGTCTAACAGACCATGGTTTACAATGATTCATGATTTATGTATTCGTGTATATTCGTCTTACGACCGATCGGACCTACGCCACCAAGCGTACAATCACTATTCCGCATTAAGTTTAATGTACTGTAAATGTAAAGAATTTTAAATTATGCATTCGATTAAAGGTTCATCAAATTCGATTATTTTTTATGTTTACAACAGTGTTGCTTTTGCTTATAATCTGGCTCAACATTACAATTTGGAAAGTTTACATAGAAAAAGAGACAATTTTATTTGACACTTTTAGGATTCGTGAAATTTACAACGAAAAAAAAGGGACTTTATCAACTAAAACCGTAAATTTGATGATTTTTAACAGATCAAAGGCTTAGTAGCTAACTAACAGTTTAAAAGATGATAAAACAATGCTTTTAGTATGATATAAATTAAAGGAGAACATAAAAAACTGTACAAATTAATTAAAATATAAAAAGTTTTTAAGTATATCAATATAACATACGATACAATCAATGATACTCCGGAGAGTTTAGACGCATTTGCGTAGTTTTTATACGGCAGTCCTCAGAAGTGTTCGTTTCGTTCCATTTTTTTATTTTTTTTCTTTTTAATTTGAGTTGTTATTAAGATAATTCACATATATTATATTAACTTTTCACTTGATAGTGATAATTATTTTCTATTTTAATTTAAAAAATCATTTCTGACACATTAAAATCTTATTCTGCCGTTTTATTATAAATTAAATAAAAATAAATAAAAGCTGATTCTATTAAACGTATCTTTCAAAGTTTTATTGCAAGTAGAATTTTTTTGCCCAACAAAATATAGAAATCCCGTACGCAGGACTGACTATCCAGCTAAAGCTAAAACCAAGTCATAGATAGCTAGATATAGCAGGCCAAGAACGACTGAGGTTGTAGAACCAGAGAAGAAGAAGAAGAAGAAGAAGAAGAAGAAGAAGAAGAAGAAGAAGAAGAAGAAGAAGAAGAAGAAGAAGAAGAAGAAGAAGAAGAAGAAGAAGAAGAAGAAGAAGAAGAAGAAGAAGAAGAAGAAGAAGAAGAAGAAGAAGAAGAAGAAGAA
>KZ061731.1:248484-272071 GCA_002091835.1 Anopheles maculatus | reverse complement strand
GTCAGTAGAAATAATGATATTTATTTAATTAAAAAAACGACCAATTAAAATTTTTATTGCAAATTTAATGCTTGCTGTTTCATGAGAAGAAGAAAACTGATTTCAATGACGAACATGGATTGTGCTTTTTTCATTCTGATTGACTCCGAGAATGTTCAGCCTACTTCAAAGAGCTCATGGAGACGCCCAGTCATTTGTAGATCTCTTATCATCAACGTCTCACATTACCCGACATTGATTGACACAGCTTTAAAGCTTACTTCCAGGACTGAAACTGGAATCGTTTGGGATCGCTTTGGTTTGCAGCCATATTAAAATACTCCAGCTCCTCCGGGTGTCACCCGAGAGTGCCCAAATCACTCACAAGACACAACGTTCGAAGTCAGAAATACATTCCAACTTGCCGACCGCAAGATAGATTTTATTCCTGGAATGCTCTGTGCCACTCATAACCGGCGTTATATTTGCAGAAAGTATTAAATAGTCTTTTTGATGTGTTCGTTTTTCCCTTCCCCCCACAGACAGACTAATTGTCGCTGAACGGGCAATCGATCACAATGGAGCCGTTCTGTGTCATGGTTAATTGAATGATAGCGACAATAGCCGGATAAGCGAACGGGGCACAATAAAAAGACAATCGAGCACCACAAGGTTGTGTCCCTCAATTATCCACATGACGTAAGGGTGAAAACCAATTTTTTTATTGCACCCTGTTCTTGCTCATTACCGATTTGAATAGAATTCTCCGAGAGGTTTTTTAGAATTATAATTACATACCCACGCTATACACTCCTCCAGGAGGAGGACACATTCACGCGCGCGGGCCTAGTCGTAAAGTGTAATGTATTCGGAAGATTTTATGCGACGGTTTAGCTTGGCGGTGAAAGCAGCTGTGTCGCAATTTGCTTCCACCATCTGATCTGCATTTTATTGTTACGGCTCAGTGAAGCTTAATCAAAATTATAATCCTTCGAGTGATTATTTTAGTCGGCGTTTTTTCTCTCTCTCTCCCACACAGTCGTTAGAAACACCCAATTCCCGATAGTGAAAAGCTATCTTCCGCATTGTTCCGCGTTTCCATGGAATCACGCAAGGGAAAGCCTTCCGCTATGTTCGCCTATGTATGCGTGCGCTGCGTGAATGTGTGTTCCCCTGTACAAATGTTTCGTTCGATCGATTTTCCGACTTCAAATAGATCTCGCCGCACACAGTGCCTTTACCGCAAAGACTTTCTACGGCGGTACCACATTCCACCAAAGGTACCGCCGCTGCGATGTGTACCGCGCGTGGGAAAACTCATTTTCCAGCGAAACGACCGCCAGTATCATCAAACGGTGTGCGGATGAATGTTGCCTACCCTTGGCTTTGAAGCTTCACAATCTAACACAAAACTGCAATGGCAGAATGCGGGCGAATCGGTGTCGGAAGGCACCGGGAAAACTATTGTTGGTTTCATCGAAGCTTTCCGGTCGGGTTGAGGCTTTCTTTGATGTTACCACGGCATCCCGTAACTGTGTGTGTGTGTGTGGAGAAAATTCGAGCACTCACCAACAACCGGCCGGAGACAGAGAAATAGTGATGACATCATCGGGAGGATCGCTTCTCCGGTGTCGTCAATGTTGTTAGTGTCTTACCCAAGGAAACCCCCTGAGCTTTTGGCCTCACAAAACACTGAGGGTGTGGCATGGCCTGACTTTCGTGCAACGGAAGTTTCCTAAAGCAATAAAAGCTACACCAGCCGGCTTTGTTTCTCGTTAAGGAAATGGGTTTGGGGAAATGGAGAGAATGAAGGAAAGTGGAGGGGAGGGTTAAAACGAACACATCAAAAAGACTATTTAATACTTTCTGCAAATATAACGCCGGTTATGAGTGGCACAGAACATTCCAGGAATAAAATCTATCTTGCGGTCGGCAAGTTGGAATGTATTTCTGACTTCGAACGTTGTGTCTTGTGAGTGATTTGGGCACTCTCGGGTGACACCCGGAGGAGCTGGAGTATTTTAATATGGCTGCAAACCAAAGCGATCCCAAACGATTCCAGTTTCAGTCCTGGAAGTAAGCTTTAAAGCTGTGTCAATCAATGTCGGGTAATGTGAGACGTTGATGATAAGAGATCTACAAATGACTGGGCGTCTCCATGAGCTCTTTGAAGTAGGCTGAACATTCTCGGAGTCAATCAGAATGAAAAAAGCACAATCCATGTTCGTCATTGAAATCAGTTTTCTTCTTCTCATGAAACAGCAAGCATTAAATTTGCAATAAAAATTTTAATTGGTCGTTTTTTTAATTAAATAAATATCATTATTTCTACTGACATTTCCTTTTCAAGAGATTATTCGCTTCATTGAAGATCATTATAAAAAACCCTCACTGAAATGCCCAAATTTAAATAACTGTGTTCCGCCCCCATCTATTTAAATCTTAACCATTGGCCAGTTATCGTAATGGATGGACGGACACACACCCTACAAACACCCGACTGTGACCGATATGGTATCCTGGAATGGAACGATTACGCGTGCTTAAAGTTTCGCTTTCGTGTGCAATTGGTGACGACAGCAACTGTTGACTGCCTGATGATGGTGCTGATGATAGCGATAATAATGACGATGATGCTGATGACCATGGGCACAAACGGTAAAAATATGGGACCCCAGTATTCCGGTGAGTGACATTAAGCGGAAAAGTTTACCCACGGAACGGTTACAGTTGCGCTGATAAGGCGGCACTTTGGCTGGCAAAACTTAGGGTAAAGGGATGGAAATGCTTCGGTGAAGAAGTGGTACTGCAAAAGCTTTGCGTAAGCTAGTTATTTCAAACATTATTTTTATTGGTTTTGCTTGTAAAGTTTCTGCTTACGATCGTCATTTAAATATTCTTTTTAATATATAAGACATTTTATATGCCATTTACAAAGTTATAAAATACTCTTCTATTTTCTGACATGCATAAGTTTCATCTGTATTCATTCCAAAAAACTTTGCATAGAAAGATAAATGCATCTGCTATCGTTATAAGTACACGATTCGATAATCTAAACCGAAAAGTCTATTGACAAAGACCTTGACAGGGCCAATTTGCTGTTACGCGTTCGCTACTCGCTGCTCTCTATCAATTCGCCTTTAACCATAAAGTTTCGCACACCCTAACACTCTCATCCCGCCCACCACCCCGGGAGGTCAAAATCGGTTCGATCCAACAATCCCGAGAACACCATTGACACCGGAACCGGGATGAAAACTGTGCAAACTTTTCAAATTTTCATCGATCGTATGCTCCATCCAGAACCATCGGAGCATCGGACGCGGAAACCTGCTGCAGCCCTGTTCGCAGCTCGTGCGTTTCCTGTGCCACAGATAAATTTCGCTAACAATTTCCCCAAAACTTGCTTCGGGCGAAAAGTTTGCACCGAACCCCTTTTGCGCCACGACTCCTCGCAACGATCTTCGTCAAAAGGTATGAGTACGCGTTCACGCTGAAAATCCGACTTCACAATTTATTATTTCCGTTTCGCTCGATCGAGCATAAAATCTATCCACGGGTTCCTCGGAACAACCGACTCGCCCATTTCCTGCCCGCGGATCGGCGTGTGTTCCGGCGAAAAACTAAACACGCTCCTCGAAACAGACGAAACGCGTTTGTTTCATCTCTCGAGCCGCGGAAGGACTGCTGCACACCAAACAAACACTTATCGCTGTCACTGGACCGTTTCTCAACTTAGCTGTGTTGCCAAGCGGCGTTTCGGTGGCTGGACATGCCTAGCCGAACTAGGTCGGGCTAGGAGCGGACGTTTGTTTGTGCTTGGTCTTTCTAAACACAAACGAATTTTCTGACGAGGTTCATAGGAAAGCAGCTCATCACGGTGCTCTTTGCCAGCGATGTCTATTGAACAACTATTGGGCTAGGTTGACGCTAGCAATCGCTTTCCCTGGAAAGCTTTGCAAAGAGTAGTGTTGGGTTAAGCTTGCTTTGTTAAAATGAGTTGGAAACGAGCTAGACGGTGGCTTGAAACCAGCCAACGGACAACAACTTTTCACGCAGATGGCCCTTTATCTTGTGGTTTATTATCTGCTGGGAATCTCCCTTAGCTGTTCGCATTTGTTAAGAAAGTCTTTTGTTCTTTCTTTGTGGTCTTAACAGCTTATTTTTAATTCATTATCTTGGCTGCATATTTGACTGTCGTTATCTCTCAATAATCCTCTTAGTCTCTCTCCTGCCCATGGAAATGCCTGTATTATCATATTATTTTTTATAAATTAAAATACTTTGGTTTTGGCAACGCTTTCATGGTTTTAATTGTCTAATCCCACCAGGTGGTTGCATCAAATCACTCTTTTTTGTATAGTGTTCAAGCCCAAATCACTTCCATTCTAACCACTGAAATATTTTCCCACAAAGGCACACATCTCCAGCGGCCGCTCTATTAAGCTTCCTCACTAATAAATCAATCCACAACCACTGCAGCCACCGCAAGCAAAAAGGGGGCGAGATTTTCATAATGAAAACTGACAACAAAGCTGGTGAAACAAAAAGCGTCCGCCGACTTCCCGCGCACACAAATAGAGCAGAAGGCATCAGGCCTTTAGGCACAGTAAAAAAAAAAGCTCACCGTTTTCGCGGCATCGACAATGAAACCGACGATGGCAGCTGACAAACGTCGCGCCGAGCCCGTCAAGGTAGCGGCAAAAACAAAACTCCCAGCGACCGGATTCGATCAAGCCAGTACCGTTCAGCCGGTTCCCTTTTTCATTATGTTCATCCTTATCCCCAATCGGCTTTCCCTTGCGGGAGACTTTCCCTTCCCTTTCCACGCCAGCCTCTATCACCAACCCATCAAGCCCGAGCCGCAAGACAAAAACGAGACGGACAGCGTGACAGAAGGAAGCGACCCGGCATTTTCGCCGGGCTGGCTTTTGCGGTTCCGGGCAAAGGAAGGTAAACAAAAACATTGGCACTAAACGAAAAATCGATTTCCCCAATGTTGGCGGGTGGAAAACGACCAAACGTTTCTTCCTTTTTGTTTTGATTTTGCTGCACGATTGTGTGTCCTTTTTTGTTCGGGTTTGTGTTCCGATCGGTGCAAATTGGACTACGAAAACCGTGACCAAGTGTCGCCAGCAGGCACATATTTGTTTTCCAATATATGTGACGGGGATGGACATTTTCATGCCAACTAGCACATTCTTCCACAACACACACACAGACACACACACACACATACGAATGATTGGGCACAAATGAGCATAAACGGTCCGATCAAAAGCTGTTGCGTTTTCGGTGCAATTTTGAAGTGAGAAAACACTAACGACGGGTTGATTAAGCCCGGATTCGAGCTGTAGCAGAAACGCAGCGCTTTGATGGGAGGTTGTGTGGCGAGGAAAACATAAGGAATTTTTATTATATTATGTTTCAATACACACTTTTTTTTTGGGCAAACGATCATTTTCCACGGTTTATAACAGCAAATATTGCTAAAAATGACTCAAATATTAATTCAAATGTTCATATCTTTGGAATATATAAACACTGATAGAAAATTCAAAATTGATACTATAAATATTTTGTGGAACTATATTTCATTCACAATTAACGTTGGCTTAACTCGAAACAATTTTTTACTGGAGGGATAGTTCCAAACATAGTCCTGAAAAATATTATATTATTACTTAAAAGAGGATAATCTGTCATAATACTGGAGTGTTTATACTATAAATATTTTGAGGAACTTTATTTCATTCACAATTAACGTTGGCTTTACTTAAAACAATTTTTTACTGGAGAGATAGTTCCAAACATAGTCCTGAAAAATATTATATAATTACTTAAAAGAGGATAATCTGTCATAATACTGGAAAGTTTATACAAAAACATTGTTCATTGTTGTTCGGATGGATTATATCCATAGAAATAGCCTGAAACTGACTTAATGCCTTATAATAAACTCAATTTAAAATCTGTTAATTTATTAATTTTTTTTTATTCAGTTAGAACGGCATGGCCGTATTGCTCTGTTTATGTTATTGAACAAATGTTAAACTCGATGCCTTATTGTATTGTTACGACATGTTAAGATATGTTAGGAACATGTTAGGAAGTATCGTTTGTTAATCCCAAAAGTTGTACTATTGCATACAGAAAATTCGGTTGGCGATGTTGACAAATGTCTTGTTAAACCCCAGCTGGCGTCGTTAACAGCATAGCTCATATCATAGCACATAGCTATCTGAGAAAAAGTTTCCTGTTGCTTAATAGAAACGTCAGAGCACGAGACTTATCCTGATGTCACATTTATTCAAAAAGTGTTCCATTATTATGATTCATCGTGTTTTTTTAAAATGATCTCTGCATTTATATTACAGTGTTTCTCACTTGATAATGCAAAGTTACCTATGATTTTTGCAAACGCTACATACGATTTCGTATGGAGCGTTTGCAAAAATCATAGGTAACTTTGCATTATCAAGTGAGAAACACTGTATCGTCTCTTTTTCAATACTCTTAGTTTAATGACGTCGTTTGTACTTTCTCGTGTAATTGCAAGAAAACAGATTTGTTAAAGGCTCGTAATTTAAAGTAATCTTCTTCTTTCTTGGCCTAACGACCACTTAGGTTATGCCTGCCATTTCTGGCTTATTAGACTTATTGTTACCGCATAGTTGGAAAGTCAGCCCTCACTATGGGGGAACGGTCCAGATGAGACTTTAGAGTAATACTAGACTTGGATACCTCTGTTTCCCGTGATTTTTAAAAAACAAAACATCAATGAAACATCGCAACAATGTCTTACTAAAATGTTCAAAAGTCTTAATTAAAATTTCAATGTTCTTCTTCTTCTTCTCTGGCACTACAACCTCTGTAGGTCTTGGCCTGCTAGTAATTGCTGGCTTTCTGTGACTTATTTATACCCGAAGCTGGATAGTCAGTCCTGCGTACGGGGAGGCGGTCCGCCGTGATTCGAACCCCGGTCCTGTCGTGTGAAGACCGGCGCCGCTATCGTATACACCACCGGGCCATTAAAATTTCAATGTTCATTTAATAATATTAATAGCTCCACATACAGGCGGTCCGGTGGCCGAAGTTATAGCGGCGCCAGCCATTACACGGCACGTCCTAGTATCGAATTCCGTCTGAACCGCCTCCCTTTACACAGGGCTGACTATCCAGCCAAGGAGTAAAACAAAGTCATAGAATTCTAGAAATCTCCCTACCTTCTAAATAACCTACTGAGGTTGTAGAACCAATCGAGCATAGACCGGGACTTGTACTTTCGTACACGAACGAGGTGTCCAAGGGTCAGATAATGTACGGGGTTTATACTTCGTACATAATACCGAGTGATCGGTAATAGAATCGAAAGATGGTGAAGTACTCACGCCCAGATAATGTTCAATCGAGCATAGACCAGGAATTGTACTTTCGTACACGATAGTGTTGTGCAAGGGTCAATTAATGTACGGGGTTTACACTTAGTACATAATTCGTACATAAGCCTATAAAGATAGGTCCTCAATCGGCCGTTTCATGAGTAAGAACCTCTTAAAGTAAGCTATACAGCCACCAAGTTCCTACTAAATTAAATGAGCCATCCTAACATTTTTAATTATGTCCTTATCGTTTAACTTACGTTAAAAAAATTGAAAAAAACTTAACAACAGCAGACCAAAACGAGTCGATGTTCAAGTATGTTTGATCCACTACACAAATAAAATCTTAAGTTGTGTTGCTATCTATTCATCTAATCCCCTGCAAAGACATTTAATCCTCTTCGAATTACCTGTTATGTTGAAAAAAAAAAACGGTACGATAATCTACCATAAGATAAACATAAACACCTGCTTGATGGGGGCAAAAAAATATTGAAACATTTATCCTGATTGCTCAATACACTTGTTTACACTCCCGGGGGTCCGTAATCACTGTGACGGATTGCATCAATCGACGAACGCCAAGCACCCGATACCGGCGTACAAATCAATCGATCCGTCAACCAGCTGGGAAAGAGGTCAGTGTTGGAGTCAAACCATCCCGGACCGCTTGCCGGAAAACCCTTCTCATGTGTGACAGTCGATGCTTTAATGGGCTTCAGCAAACCTGCACCCATGATACCCACGTTTGATTATGTTGTGGCACATTTGCTCGCACCCTCTTCTAGCCAACGTTGGGTGCGTTAACTACCGATCATTTGTATTCCATCATTGCGTCACAGTACCCTACATTAGGGTCGAAGCATTCGCTGTATGTTTAGCCATACGGCAAACGCTTCACTCGTGTGTCCATCGTATCCCAAACACCCTGGGAGTGAGGACATTGTGGGTTTTAGCACATTGATTGAAAAACATGTATCTCATCAATCGCACCGCAAAAACGCACCATTTGCTCAACACCGTACCGGCCATATGTGTAGAAGATGCCGTGGCAGAGTAAAGGGTTCGATAGGCGGCTGGTTGGCTACCGGTGGAAGGAAACCGTTTTGCTACCCATTTCAAGTTGTCTTTCAACATATGTGTCAACCCCGTTTACCACACGCTACCAGCTCGTTTGACGGCCGACCGATGTACGGGGCTGTGTACGGGGGACGAGTTTGTAATAAATTCAGCAAATTTCAATAACAACACATTAACATCGGAAGCATATCGATGCGGCATGCGTTGGGCACATCGAATACCTTCACGTACAGGGAAACCAGGCAACCCACACACACACACACACACACAACCAGGTCACTAGAGTGAGTTGTAAAATAAACCCTTTCCGCACGCCACGTACCTTGTCATCTTTCTCGTGTTTTCCAAGAACCCAACACCAAGGATACGTCAACTTCCGGAAAGCCGATTTTGTAACCCCTTTTTTCATGAAGGGTTTCCATCTTATCCAACACTTCTTGTGTCCTGCGGCACAACTTCACCACCACGGGATGGGTGGATGAATCGTTTTGGTGGGCGATGGGGTGTGCGACAACGACAACAAAATCCTACAAAATGTTTTTCTCACCCTTTTTTTGATAGGAAAAACTCACATCACCCGAAACGTTGACCGAATGTGGACCAAAAGTGTGAGGAAGTTTTCTTAAAGCATTAGCTTCGTGCGGGTTTCGGTTTAATATGTGAGTGTCTGTGTTAAAGAAAATCATCTACAAAGAAGCCAGAATTTGTGGAAAAAGGTGCTGCCGAGATGTGAGTTGTGAGACGAACAGCAAAACACCAACAAAAAAGAGCCCCAACGAAAACAATTTATTTCCGTTCGTGCATGAATGTGAAGGATTCGGGTTTGGAGAGACCTGTCAATGGGCGGAATAACTTGAGCGAGTGCCGGGAGTGTTGGCTTCTTTTTTTTTTGTGCTCTTCGCACTACATTCTCTTTCCGTACCGGTCCTTCATCACTTCCTGGTTAGATGAGTATTCCGTGCGAGACATCTTCAATAATTCTTATATACCGATACCGATTTCACAGCTGCATGAGTTTTTTTCCCCCATTGAGCGAGATCGGTTTCGCAATCGATAGAGCGTGTGTGTTGGTGTGCTGTCCCACAGCGCCATCCTATGCTGCATTCCTTTGAAATGGTCCGTGCCCGGGATATCGTGATATATTTTTGTAGCCGCCTGTATTGTTTTTCATTGCCAGCGTCATAAAACCCTTTACACTCGAACGGTTCACTTCGGTGTCGGCGTTGAACCCCCTAATAGAGCACACGTTCCACGTATATGGAGACATATTTAGGATTTTCCTGTGCGACTGTTTTCTTCCTATCTGCGTTTTGCACTTGGCACCAGCGGTACATGAAGAATGGCACAAATGGTCGACCCGGGCTGGCCACTTTTCCTTGACGTTCTCTCTCCAGTGTGTGTTTTTTTTTTGTGTGTGTTTGCTTTCAACGTTCGCTTATGCTATCGGTTTCCGGTTGCCATTTCCTTCGTCCGTCTGGTACGGAAAGAGCGAAAAAGAAGGGACCGAAGCAAAAAAGCGGAAAAACCACGTCCGAAAGAGAAGCTGCCAAGCCATCGGGGTGGGCGAGTGAATGCGGTACGATAAATGATGTCGCCTTATGATAAAAGAGGACACACCGCAAAGTTGGTCTGTGGGTAGTAATGTTTAAGGGGCGACCAGGAGTTCGTGAAGAAACGATGCATTCTATGTAACGGAAGGAATAAAGGCTGCATATCCAATAATGCTATCATAGCAGGTTACAAACCATACGGCCAGTTGCAACCAGAAACATAAAAAAGTGATTTAAAACTGTATGCCACAGTGAATGTTTTGGATTTATGATTTTAAAATTATTTTTACTGCTTTAAGTGCAGAGTGAACTTGCTTATGAACCTCGATCACTTACGTATCTGTATCAGTTAAATAAATGGTTCTTAATATGTGTTTTGTTGCCTTGTTACCTTTATAATAGTGTTCATGGCAGTGAGTTTTATATGATACTAAATATAATAAAACACGCAATTATCAATAAAAAATCATGAGAAAAGATTAAGTTTTATCAGTCTAATAAATGCATTTTAATATCTTTTAAGGCTCTAAGCCAGTTTTAAATCAACAGTCAACACAGCTGTTTTTAACAAATGTCGGTTTAAAACATTAACTTTTCAAAGTCGAGCATGATGTAATTTTACGATTTCTTTAAAAAACAGCAAAATTTTGATATTTTGCACGTACTTCCGATGTCATAAAAATAAAACGAGATGCTGCTTGCGTCACGCAATCGTAAAAAAACATAGTTTTTTTGGAAAAATGTTTTTGAACACATGAAAAATGTGTGAAATGCGAAAACTTTAGGATTTTTTAGGTTTCATTTGGCTAGTCATTTGATTATGTCACTTGACAAATCTATTATTTTGTAGGGATGAATTGTCACGCGTAATGAACGGGTTTGTTTAGAATTAATAGAGCTCAATATCCAATTATCCATTTCGATTTAATTTCCATGAAATCCAGGAACAAATCTGTCTGATGTTCCAGCAGTAACTATGCCAAGAGAATTTGCATTAGACTCTTCACAAAACTGATAATATGTTCAAAATAACCGGTTTGATGGGTTTGTTCTCGGAAAATGTTGGGGTGAAATCACAAAACTTATCAGAGCTAATCCGTACTGTAACTCGAATGTGTAATGAAAAGAAAGTTGAATTTTACAAATGATCTTAATCTATTTTTTAATGTGTCTCAACAGTATTTTTTATCAAAATGGCAAAAAAATATAGAGAATTGATTTCTTGATTATTTCAAACACAACATTGATTTTTTTTAAATACTCTGTCCTATACACTATGTTGTCGCAGGTCTTCGATCAATATTATGTAATGTTTTGAATCACTCCTTGGCATGTTTCAAATCGATTACGGAATGTTTCATTCTCCACGAAGAACTTTCCAATCAGATAATGAAATCTAGCAATCAGCTAGATAAATTTTACAACTCGTCTGTAGAAATATTTAATAAACTGTGGAATTACAGTGTAAAAGAATGGAAATAAGTAGTAGTTTGCATTAAAAAATGTAATTGCCCCTCTATGAATGCGAGGATCCATTAAACGGTTGCATTTCTTGTGATTATGCATTGATTTGAAACATTCCACTAAGTGATTTAAAAGTTCTATTCGATTGATAGATTTTTTTTATCCCGATACTAGATAACAGACAAGCAAATATACAGATGAAAATTCATGATTTAGTTTAATCATCAAATAATAAAATTTGTGATCATCAACAACAGCAACAAATGTAATATTAATATAATCAATATTGCATGAAACTTAAAACAATTAAAATATTATACTTTGAGACGATTATTATTACAGTTTTTGTATTCAAATAAAATTTTCCATAACTTGAAGCTAATTCTCTTCAAAAGTAATAAACAAGCTAAAACTTGTATGAATTAGACCACTAACAGGGCAGTATTTCATATTGTTGTGTGCATAAAGTTCTTCCAAACACAACCCGTAGCACAAACCGAGTTGTGGTTAGCTTCTATACACACATTCACCCACACGTTATTTGTTCTAAAAAAATCCTGCCCCAAAACCCCCTGAGGGACACCAAACATTCCCTTCCAGAAAAAACATCCCACCAGAGAGCGTGTGTGTGTTTGAGTGTGTTTGTAGGCAGCTACGGATACGGATGGGAATATCATTCCCTTGTTTTCTTCCTTACCTTCTGCTTCGGTGTCCCTGTGCAACCAGCCCATTTTCCGCTTTGACTATGCCTTCCTCACCACAAAAAAGATCGCAGTGTGTCGCAGTGGAATGTGTGCATGCTATTTTTCCTCCCCCATTCCGGCATCATCCTCTGCAGGGATATTTCTGGCCCAACGCCTCATCGTTTGACTAACTTGTGCAGCTTAGCCCTTACGGCAAAATAAATAAGCGCAAGAATAATAGCTTGCGATAGATTTTCTATTTTTATGACAGCCTCCCCCAGTTGGCAGGTGAGAAATTTATGACCCTTGTTCCAGGACGTTCACCCATTCCCTTACCCATGTGTTGAACCGTTTTGCAAAAGGAAAACACAGTCACGAGAACGTGTATTCCCAGAAAAGCGATCAGAAACCAACCGAGACGGGAAAAAATGTGAAGCAAAACGAAAACGTCAATGATGGCATCCATACCCGCACGATAATAGAGTGATTCGTTCCCGGGAACTCTCAGCAATGACGGGTGCTTACTGAGTCGCTGAAGGAGTCTCGTGTTTGGAGTCCCCCGAACGCCACAGGAGATGTAAATAATTTATGTTTGACGAGCTAACGGGGGAAGCTTAAGGCAAAAACAAAAATGTCACCCATTGCACACAAACACACGTGAAAGAACAAAGCTACAATTGCGTGCCAATACGTTAGCAAACACACACACAAACACACCATCATCCCTTGTTTTGTGGGATACCAACCCCCAAAAAGCTCCATAAATCCTGCCGACAGTGATAGATATTGGATTCGGACCGGATCCAGAGTGGGGTTCGGTTCACTAACTGTGACGGACGGTGAATGCAAATGCACTTGACAAACAGATTGCAGCCAGGACAGCAATCGGACAGCAGCAGTGCAAACGACATGACCACCTCAAACCTTACCCTTAACTGCCACCCTTTCCCCATCATGTTCCACATCAAACCGGCGCGCGCTGACTTAATGGAAGCAATTAATCTAATTCTCCTATCGCACTCGATGTGCTTGTCCATCATTCTTCGCATTCGTGTGACCGTGGTCGTCTGATTTGCTGGGCTGGGAAGGTAATTAAAGATTTCAATTGGATTCATTACACTGATTGCTTTTCTTGGGACCGTGTAATGATGGAATAGCTCGTAAGCTAGAAGTGAGTCGAAGTCGAAGAAACTTTGTTCACTTTTGCACTATGTTTCTAAAGGCACTCTATCAATTCATTTACCGATTTGTGGGTTAATGAAAGGTTGAAGAAAAAAGGAAACATAATTATGTTTTAATATAAAAAGAATAGAAAATATCGCTACTTCTCCTGTTTTTTTAGTAGTTAGGTACATTTTATTATGTAAATAATGATTTAATAAAAGCTCTTTCATTACCTAAACTAGAGCGACACTAGTTAGCACTAAACGGAACTTTCCTTTGATTTGATTCGCGCACAAAGCCTTTTACCCTTTACCGAAAGTCTGTTTTCCCACTCTAGAGAGCCTCTTAAGCGAAGCCGCCATTTTTGGGCCACCATTAAACGCACAGCCCAGCACAACAACGAGCAGCCGAGCGTTGGTGCGTTTCCCGTGACCAATCGCCATACCATGAGCTATTGTCGTAAATTATTCACTCTGCTTGTCGTTGACACATCCATCGTTGGCATCGCGGGCCCTAGCTCGTGCCGGAAAAGCTGGTGCACAACAAAAAATTCGCTCCACTTCCGTTCCAGTACTCCAAAGACCACAGAACCGCCACCATTTCGACCTTTGTTGGTTGCGTTGGCTAAAGTCAAACACACACACACACATTCTGTTGAGCTACACCTTCAGGTCAAAAGTCAAACTCACGCACCGTGCCAACTCACGCTACGGGGCATCCCGTTCCAACGGAACGAACAACAAAACTTTGCCAGCTCATCGCTCATAACATGTCTTGCCGGGCGCTACGTCAGCGGCACCGTATTGATGGAATGGAAGCGTTTTTCGGTGGAAATATTTTTAGTTTTATGCTCGCGTTCACGTCTAAGCCAACCCCTATTTTAGCGCGCCATCAGCGGTATGACTGACCGAGCCAAAAACCGTGTCCCGTCATGTGGTGTGGGGAGTGTGTAGTTAATTGGAAAAGTTTTTTCTCGCTTCCGAGACCTGTAAACAGTCGCGCCCAATCGAAAACTTCCTTCCAGCTCAACTGGACTTGGCTGGTGTTTCGGTACAACACCCGAGAAAACCCGTTTCGCTGGCTAGCCGCGATACCTTTGGCATCGATTTTAAGCGGTACCGGGCGACGACCCTGTCTAAAGTTGGCCTTTTTTGGAAGCCGTGTGTCTGATGCCACCTTGCCCGGGCGAAATGAGAACGAGAAGTGCGGCTTCACTGTTTGGCGTGTTATGATTGGAAGCTTATCGTGGCATTACCATCGGGAATGTGTGTTTTCTTGGCCTTTTCGCAGCTCGCAGCCGTTTGTAGTAGCGTGTACGGATGGGAAGCAACGGTGGAGCAACTTTTCAAGATTGTACCCAACCACCTTGGGGTCAACTTAATAGGTTAATTTAGAATTTGCCTCACCATTCATTTAATTCCGATCCCTCTTATAAGGGCATGCCTGCAGGCTTCAAGCGTTCCAACGAACTGTGTCGCTAAGTGAGTGGGCCAAAAATGTTGGTGACGTACTGGCAGAAACTTCCACACGCCAACGGAGTACAGGAAGCGACACGAAACCATGGAAAAGCCCAAAGAATTCCCATCGAATCATATCATCACCGGCATCGTTTGGTACAAACAAACAAGAAACATCACTCCCCTTAAGAAACTTAAGCGCACGACGGCGACGACGACGATGATGGTGACGACGACGGTGAATTATTACGAGCGAAAGCAGACGGAAATTGAATATTTCAGTGAAATGATCCCTCCGTGAGTGAGGTTCGCCAAACACGATTGAAGTTTTTCCTCTTTTTTTGGGGTGTGTGTCCTCGAGATACTGTACTGTTCTGTGCGGAAGGTACACCAAAACCATAATAACACAACAAACGGCCAAACAAAACCAAAGTAAAGAAAATGGTGACACAAAACCTCAACCATATTACGACGGTAAGGACCCGGCCTCCACGGATGTCGGAGAACGCTCGCCATTTCCAACCAAACAACAGCGCGCACCCGCCCGGTACAAATGGGCAACGCGAGTGCGATAAATAACGGGGCCAAAGTGTCATTATGGCTGTAAACGAGATTTTCGGTGCACGATAACTTTTGGGGGAGGTCCTCCCCAATTGGGGGGCTGTATCTTTGTGTTGGTATTGTTTTGTTGGTGATGCATGGTCGCGGGATTGGGGTCAGCTGGGATGGTGAACGATAACGAAGCCAGTGGGTTCAGAGATGCGTGGTGTGTGTGGGCTTTTTTGCCCGCCCAGTGTCGGCTAGTTCACTTGTAATAACTTAATCGGAAAAAAGTTATACAGGCATCGAAGTACGCGGGAAGCCCCAAAACTGGTGGTTTATTATATTTTTATCATCAATTTAAGAGTTTTTGAGAGTTTTGGTTAGACAAAAGATCTCGAGTGAATGATAAAAGTGAAAAGATACATCTCATGAAGGTGAAGTATGATTAGTATAGATTTGGAAATTGTAGACTGATTAATCTTGTAGGATGCTCTTGATTCACATGATTTAAAAGATCTTGTTGAAGATCGTGTAAACTGACCAACTGTTGGGTGAGATATTGCGATCTGAAGTAGAGAAAGTAATTCGAGCACAGTATCTATTGTGTTTGTCGAAATATGATCACCACGATACTGTCATTGTCATTCACATTTCTAAGAATCAGTTCTAAGAGTAATCATTGGGTTCGAACTTTTGAGAGGTTTTGTGTAGCTGTTCTAGCTATTGGCTTATTATGTTGAACAAGCAATAGTTTCAGTTAGTCTCATAACGATTTAGCAATAGTTTCATAAAATAAGTTACTTGTTTTTGAATTATAAAAGACCTATCTAAAGATGACTATCGCCTAATCTGGATTATCCACACTTGCATTTCACTTCCTTCTTAATACAATCAACATTAACAGCATTGCAAATATGTTTGTTAATTGCACTTGCAGGTCAAATATAGAATTTTATTAAGTGTTATCGGAACTTCTGCGGATTTTAAATCTCAATAAAAATATGGTTAAAAAAAGTTTTGCTACTGCTCGTATTGAAATAATTGATATTATTGTTTTTGTATTTATTTTTCTTATAGCGACAGCGGCGCCGGTCTTCACACGGCAAGACCGAGGTTCAAGTCTCATCTGGGCCGTTCCCCCATAGAAAGGACTGACTCTCCAGCTATGCGGTAACAACAAGTGTAGTTAGTCAAAAATGGCAGACATGACATGAGACATGACATGAGGTTGTTAGGCCAAGAAAGAAGAAGAATAAGAAAATGAAGAAGAGCTGTCAAAGACTAGAGAACATATTACAAAGTCAGAGACAATGTTAAACGATTCAGATACATACTCTTCCCCAATAACCAGTAGCTCTTGCTTGTCCCATAATAAAAGTAAACATAAAAAAATCCAATAAACTTTATACTTTTCTTTTAAAGCAAACCTCTCCACGAACATTCACTATACTCCGATAAGCATACAATTGATATACAATTGATAGAATTTGCTGTATTGAGAATTTAAATCCAAGCGACCAAGAAAAAAGTTCGTCAGACGTGTGAAGTAAAGGAAAAAGTCATTCGAACCACATAGGGTATGACGAGAGACAACAGCGCGATTGCAAAGAAGGATATATAAGATGAGTAAAGGAGAATGTTAAAGATAAGAAGCATCGATCGCATTAATAACCAAACCTCCTACAAATCATGTTTGTGCATAAGATTTTAAACAAGGAAGATAGTTGTTCGGTAAACATGAGTCTATTGATAAAACAAACAGTCTCCCATACAAAACTTTCGTATGCCCTTTTTGGACGCTTTCTTTACCTATGGTTAGTCATGAACTAGCTGGGCACGAAATTGCGATATTATATGTTAAGTTAGATTGCACATAAGTAACAGAAAATGACCTTAAGACATCTTGTGTTTTTTAAGGAATATGTTAAAGGTAAGTAAAAAGACATTTGAATACTTCGGTCTATATGTTCATGAAATGCCTTATTGTCTTCCAATGCCGCAAAAAAAAAACTGCTTCATTCATACCCAGTTTGCATAACTCTATTTTGATTGTTTTGAATAAAGCTCTTACCATAGTTTTTATAACAGATTTTAAAATAACTTAATAATTGTAATGTTATTTCGGTTTGTTATTGATTTCAATCGTCGACGTTTATTTTTTAATTGTTTATTGCTATTTTCGCTTGGGGCGGCCCGGTGGTGTATTCGATAGCGGCGCCAGTCTTCATACGGCAGGAGCGGGGTTCGAATCCCGGCGGACCGCCTCCCCGTACGCAGGACTGACTATCCAGCTACGGGTAAAACTAAGTCATAGAAAGCTAGCAATTGCTAGCAGGCCAAGACCTACAGAGGTTGTAGTGCCAGAGAAGAAGAAGAAGCTATTTTCGCTGACTTTGCTTCGAATTGATCAATCAAAAATCGATAAGATAAATGGATTGAGTTATTTGTTTCATGCTTAAATGCTGACCACTATCTATACTCGCGAATCGGGCAATGTTTTTTTAGTTATTAAATGAATTGCATTGCAATACTTGCAAGTCAAAAGCGCTGATCAGTTTTTGATGCTTATCATGAGGCCAGTTAAATATGGATTTCTTAGTTAATTTAAATGATTCGGCGGTTTGAAATGGTGGAATGATGATTTTTTTTTTCAAATTAAGAACTGCATGACTTTGATGACGTTAGACCAAGTATGGTATCAACAATATAATAATTATATTAAAAGGTATATGATATTCGTTCATTAAATCTTCACATTCAAACTTCGGAATCATTATTCAGTATTAATAACATATCTTACGGACACAATCATATCTGTTCCAGTAGCTCAATTATCAAATAACTGTTATACAACTCAAATCTTTTCATATTCTTTTCATCTCCAAAACCACGAGCTCGGCAAGACAATGCACCAAAAGCATCTACTTTCTTTTCAACTGCTACTATAATTGCCGGTATTCATCAGCGAAAATGGTTCCCCTTTTCTTCGAGCACAAGCCCTATTTCAAAGCCGAAACAAAAACCCACTCCGTCCCAAATTAACCACCATTATGCACTTTCTTTTACGAAAACCTCTTTCATCTGCTTAAATTGTCTATTAAGTGCCACTTGGGCAACCGGTTTGTGCTCCGTTTTTTTTTAGCAATGTCCTCTTGTTTCAATACTTGTGTTAACTTTATCCCTTTAAAACACAACATAAAGCCATACACGTTAGCGCAACCGTTAGGGTAAAACTTTCAAATTTACTCTTCACAGAAGGATCACTTAAGAAAAAAACAAATGCACGACTGCATCCCTTGTCCGGAAGCCATCGTGCCAACGCTTGGTCATCATCACTCACAGCTCCCTTTCGCCGGCAACGAAAATCATCGTTTCCCATTGACCCAGTTTTCCAATTATTCCACCAGTCTCATTTATGAGTTGCTACGGATTTTTCGCTCTTTGTTTTTGCAGGCATAATCTGCAGCTTGGTGCAAAAATGGGGAGGCCACCAGTAGAAAAATGGCTGTCTCCTACTCCCATTTCTTCCCTTCCCTCAGCCTGCGCTTTACCGGAAAGAAGCCAACGGAACACAGACAGGACGAAACCGCAGCGTCAAGGAATGTTGCTTATCACTGTGTGGGCGGTTTACTTTACCCTCGTCTCAATTATGGTGCTATTTCCCTGCACAGTGGGAGGACAGTATTGTTTCCAAGGTGATTTCGCTGTTGTGAGCGAGCGCGAGATTCTTTCCTTTTTTTTTGTTGCTACCAGTTTTGCCGGAGGTTTTCCAAGCAAGCTGGTTCATTATTTCCATTTCTTATTCCTGTTCATTGCCGTTTTTGCTGCCCATGTAGAAGGAACGATTGCAGCCTAAAGGTGGATGATTATTATGTTGAACTGGAGACACCGGGAGAGGTTGAGGCTGAGGCTGACTGACTGGCTGGCTTGGTTTACCTAGCATTGGTAGGCAGATTAAAATTGTACCGCAAGAAAATGGTTCATCTGCGAAGGATTGGCCGACGTTTTAAGGGTGAGAAGGAGACCGTAAACATGGACAAGTATCATTGGAACGGTGTAATTACGAAAATTATTCAGTAAACCGTTCGCGTTACCTTTTCACCGGTGAAGGTGAGTTGTGTGTTTAGTTGTAATCTGTCTACTTACTTTAAATTATTGCAGTTTAACTTTAAATTAGCATCAACGTGGGTATCGTGTGTAAAAGAGACCTTTTTATTTTAAATTTGTATCATTAATACAGTTAATTATCGTACTTGAAACATTTTTGAAACGATTTGTTTTAGCCTTCTTTAAAACATCCTCCTAATGAGAGTTTAAGAAACGTTATTCAACATTCACTTTAGAGAATTTTCAACCCAAAGGCAGCTTATTTAAAATCGAAAGTCGTGTAAACTAATCCTAAATCTTCATACCACAATTATCTCCTTTCTAGCGTTAAATTTTCCATCGTACGTCAATGGTTAAACCTGACAGGCTGAAAATGGGAAAGTTCTTTCGGATTATTATTCATTTCATTGCCGTTCAAATCGAACCTATACTTAACAATTGGCTTGGGTATAAAAGTTTTCCACCCTAATGCCGCAACGAACGATTGTTTCGCCGAAGATCAAGCATTCCAAGAAGACACGCGGAATTAATTAAACAAAGTTAAATACCCAACACATTGTAGAACGATTTGGGGCGAAGCGCTGCGCAAGATTCGTTCCCGAACTGTGATCGTTTCAAGGATTTGTTGGTTAATTTTGAAAATTTAAGAATTTAATTTAGATTTCAGGCAGAGATCTTTAATTAAGATAATTTATTGGGAGATATAGGATTAGAGCGCGTTGAAGCTTCATAATAATAGTGAGAATTTAAATCTATTTCTGGAGCATACTAAACTGAAGTTCCTATTACCTTAAACCTATAGGACACTAAATCATCTCATAATTATTCGTCTCGCAGCTCCATAATGAGAATAGCTTACTTAATGGCACACCTCCATATAAAACGATACAATTAGCGTCACGATCGTGCTTTAAGAATAGTCACACACACCACCCAAAAAAAAACATTTTCTTTCGTGTTCCAACAAGGACACACCTTACCAACGCGTGAATGACGGTAAGCCCAAAAACACGACACGGCGATCGAAATCGAAAATAACTGTAATCAAATATTAAAATTAATCCCAAACCCCTCGAGGTTGAGCGGAAAGTTTTTGGTTTGGTCCATAGAAAATAGGGTTCGAGTTTTTCTCGCTCTTTCTCGAGCCCACACACACACACACTCTCGAAGGACAGAATGTGCGTAATGGCAAGCGAGTGAAGCTGCAACAGTAGCAACAAAACAAAAAAAATGTGGAAAAGAAAATCCCCCTTTGCTTCAGTCTTGGATTTCCCAATCTGACCAGAATCTAATGAAAAATTAATCACCACCAGCAGGCTCGTTTGGCCGTTTCGCCTCTGGAGGCGTTTGGTAAAAGTTGCCCGAAATTGTATTCTTTACATCGTTCCAGTTGGATTGTGGCTTCCGGTAACCGGAAAAGTACCGATCGACCGTTCCCTTTTTACCCAGTGTACAAATAAAAACCGAGCTAGGAACCAGTTCGGTTGCATGGAGCGCTGGCTAGATGGTTTTCTCGTTCGGAAAAAAAGGGAAAGTCCCCAGGTGCTTGGCCACGGGTTTTTGCTTCTTTTTGCAAACGTAGAATGTTGCCCCCCCCCCCCCACACACACAAATTAAGGGAAGCGGAAAAAGGCACAAAAGTTAATAATAAAAACCTTAAATTTTGATGACTTTGTTTATTCCGAAGGCGTCGCACAGGTTGTCGGCCCCTTTTTTGGTTCGACCGCTACACCCTTTTCCGAGGTGCCGTGTGCCGTTTGCTGAACTGTTGTTGAGGTTTTCCGGCTTGTGTTTTCCTCTGCCTTTTTGGTGCTGCTTTCTTACTGCTCCTGGGTGACTATTTTTACCCGTCACTCGGTGCCAGGAATGTGTCCTTCCGGTGTGCGTTCACATACGTTTTGCGTGGGTCAGTGGTTGGCGTATCCTGTGTGTGTTTTCTTTGCCACCACTGCGTGTGTGTGTTTACTACAGACTGTGACAAAATTTCCCTTGCAAGTGCTCCTTTTAAACACACAAACAAACACACACACACTCGCAAAACAACACCCGGCTCCGAAAAGATCCTCTGGTAACACAAACACGTACACTTACGCTGGGAAAAGCACCAAGAACACAAAAAAACACACCAAGGGAAAACAACCACCACGAGTTTTCGTGAATGGGTACGGACGCCCGAATATACCCGCCTAAATGGTGTGTGGCACGGTTTTATCCTTTTTTGGGGGGGGGGGGGGGGGGGTTTTCCCCCGTTTTATGGCTCACGGTGCTGAGGATCGGACCATACCATACCACAATCACTTTCACCCACCTTGCACCGGAATTGCTTCGATATTATTCGCTTTGACCTTCCCGGATTTCAAGCACAATCATCCACGGTTTAGAACAAAAAAAAAAAAACATGGCGTCACACACTGCCACACTAACACACACTATGCACTATGGAAGCAGCCGGTCGATCGCGACCGTACCGGGCCTTTAAAGGGACTACGTACGGATGATGATGATGGTGATGTTTTGATTTTATTTCGTTTTGCTTCGGCAGGCGAAATTGTGCCACTCAGCGCGGGCTTTACACTTTCGAACCATACGCACACACACTCACAAACACTTCTACGCACGCATCAGTAACACGGAAGCTGATTTTCTTTTTATTGCTTCCCGGCGCACTCGGCTTTCGCCTTGTTATTTTACACGGTTGCACTTGATTTATTATCCTGTCGGAGAAATTTTTAAACAAACACAAACGCACACACATAAAGAGACGATAAAATATAGGAGATTTTTTTTCTTCTGTGGTTTGGTTTTGGTTGTTGTTTGGCTTCTTTTATCCATCCAAACCGAGAAGAACAAGGCGCACCAGTATTGGTGCTTTATTCTTTTGATTTTCACCTTCTACGCATCGGTTAAAATCGAAGGTTTTCTTTCGTGAAATACGCGGAAAAGAGGTTTCACTTGCACCCACCACACATAAATAATGGATTACATACTTTTCATAAATTATTTTTCCCACAAATATTAAACGCACCACTAACGCGACTGGACGTAACGGACTCCACAGGTCCGAACGGTGGTGACTGTTGTCGCATTTTTAGTCGCTACCCACCGTAACCTTATACACAAGCCATGGTTGTTAAATTTTTAACAATGTTGATATAATTTGAACCGAACCTACCGAACCGAAATAGGAACCACTTGCACCGCTACGTACCCGAATGACGGGCACGGGCAAACCATAAATATAAATAAAGCATTACCGTCAAACTAATTAACACATTTCCCAACTCCCAGCTGCTGTATGTGGGCTGGCCATGTTCGTGCCGTTCCCACATCAACCAATCATTCGCACAACGGGGCTACTACACCTTGGTTAGACCTTCCCCTTGGTCAATCCCCCGGTAGCTAAACAACGCCACTTTTTCCCTGCAGTCATTTTTCCTTGTGGGAAAGGCCACACACACACACACCTAATTGGAACCAACAATTCCACCAACCTTAGTTCCCAAATTCAACAACCCTAGCGACGGAATGCGTGATGGGAAAGAAACGGCGAACGAGCGCGCCCTTCACCAATCTCGCAGGGGGCGAGAGAAAAACCGGCAAAATAGCCCAACTGCTTCGTGTCGTTTTTTTGCCGCCGTTCTGCTGCCCCTCGGTGGTGGAAATCGATTTCATCACGTTCGACATTAGAAATCGTGGGCCCAAAATTCACGGTCTATAAACACACACACGGACACACAAATATTTATACACAAGGTCGCTTAATTTTTACTTTCAGTTTCTGTTGATTTTTATCGCATTTTGCTTTGCGTTTTATTTTTCCTCACCCCGAAATTGGCGAACTTTCACAAACCGAACAAACACCGAACACCGTGCTGGGTATCCTTTACGGGGTCGATTTTTGACATTTGGTGTTTGGTGAAGAAACAGAAACACAGCAATAGAACACGCACACAAACACACACACGCACGGTCAGGAGCGAGAACCTTCGGAAAACTGAACTGAACAGCTATATGTTATTTATATGCGTACCACGGACCCGTGGCAGGAAAAACAAATGCCAGATTGATTTTTGTTGACGCTAATTTCACGCCCACTTTTATCGGTTTTTGGCTGGTGAATGTGTATAAATTCGCGTTGCCGACACTGGTTCCTGCTGTTGGTGGTAATTCCTGCT